>JAJMGC010000034.1:0-184249 GCA_030574995.1 Suhomyces maxii
GGTTTACAGTACAGAGCTGTTAAGTTTTCTGGGGATACATATGGTATTGATCTGCTCCACGAAAACTTGCAGGCTTCTTATTCGGATTCTCCGTCGACTTATCGTCGACTTATCGTCCCTTCCTCAACAAACACACGTGACCCGTAGTTGAAAACAGGCTGTAAGCTGACGGCGGTTTACAGTACAGAGCTGTTAAGTTTTCTGGGGATACATATGGTATTGATCTGCTCCACGAAAACTTGCAGGCTTCTTATTCGGATTCTCCGTCGACTTATCGTCGCTTCTTTGGGTCTGAATAGGGAAACACACGTGACCCGTAGTTGAAAACAGGCTGTAAGCTGACGGCGGTTTACAGTACAGAGCTGTTAAGTTTTCTGGGGATACATATGGTATTGATCTGCTCCACGAAAACTTGCAGGCTTCTTATTCGGATTCTCCGTCGACTTATCGTCGCTTCTTTGGGTCTGAATAGGGAAACACACGTGACCCGTAGTTGAAAACAGGCTGTAAGCTGACGGCGGTTTACAGTATAGATGGTACATTGGGTATTATAACACTATAGTGCTAAATATGACTAAAAACTAGACAAAGACTGGATATTCCAAAAAGAAACATTTAGTTTTGCCGCATGTTCCTTTTGAATGTAAAAGATGGCAGGTGTGAAATACAAACTAAAATTGAAATGGTATGGGTCTTTGATTAATATAACCGTGTTTGTTAACTATGTTGTTTGGCTGCATCATATTTCTATGAGTTCGGTATGTTAGAATGAACTCCAACTCCAATTGGCAGGAACACTTCCCACAAGTTGTTCACTTCCCTTCTTTTCGTATGGATCTTTTGGCACGTTATTAACACTATTAATATTATTCATGTTATTAATATTGTTCAAGTTGTTCACACTATTCATGTCGTTCATGTTATTACTATTGTTATCCGTTGGTCTATAATCAACCTTTGGGACTGAAACTTTTTGATTAATTTGTTCTCTTTCATTAGGTTTCGGGGTAGTATGTTGACTGGAATTACTTATAGTAACACCAAATTCATGTTGAATAAAATCATTGTATTCTGCAATACACAAGTCGCAAACCTTTGAAAGCGTTCCTCTTCCACCAGTGGTAAATTGAGCTAAATGATTAATGTAAAGGTAATGCGATGTGTGTTCTTTGCAATATATACCACCACATTTACGACAATGGTGTCTTCTTTCGAAGAAATTGAAAACTTTTGGACATGATGGGATACTGCATTTGAAAACTTGTTCATCCTTTACCCAATGTTTTCTCGTAGGTGGAGCTTTAAGAATATCTTCATAATTTTTTGATGATCCCAAAAAATGAGTTTTATGATAATTATTAGATGCTCCTGATTCCACTGACATTCCTGAATCAAAAGATCTTATGGATGCAGTTGATGATGATGGTTCTAATTCATGATTTTGTAAGGAATGTAAAGCTCCTTCAATATTATGTTCTCCAGGAGAGCTAGAATTGGAATTTATGGTACTAGAAACATTAGAATTAGTGGGAGAAATACCATGAAGAGTCATTCTTAACACAGCAGGAACATACATAGGACTTCTAAGACCTTTAATCTGTTGTAATTGCTTATTCACTTTGACGGTTTGCGATCCTCCTAATTGTTGAGACGATTGTTGGTGAATTGCTTGGTTATGCTGCAGAGATTGACTTGGCTTAATTTGATTAACTTGAGGGTTTTGTGGTTGACCATTCCAACTTGATACATATGGTTGATGATTAGATGAAGGTGGGTTATTCGATTGTCTTCTAGTATTCATGCTTTGAGGTGGGATAACGGCAGCTGGAACTTTACTTTGAATTAATGATGGGGTATTTTGATGTTGTTGCTGTTGTTGTTTCTGAATATGGTTCAAGTATTGAGCTCTCATTTCTTTGTGATACTCTTGTTGAGCCTTATTGACTTCTTTAGTATTATTGATAGAATTGTTATTAGCGTTCTCGTTACTATTAGAGTTGATATTCATGTTGGAATTAGAGTTGACATTGAAATTAGAATGGGAGTTAGTGATTTGATTGGTGCTATTATTGCTGTGATTATTGCTGTTATTATTACTGGTGTTAGTGTTAGCATTATTGGTGTCATTGGAGTTATTTTTATCTGATGTTTCTGGTTCAGCCTCTTTAGGCGTAGTTTTTTCTTCTTTCTTAGCCACGGCTTGAGATAACTTTGGTTGTCTTGTAAGACTAGCAAATGAAGAGAGATCCACTTCTGCAGGTTGATAAGGTTCAGGGGTTTTTGATTTATTATCAAACTTCTTATTGGAAGGTTTGCGAGCCAATTTTTGAGGTAAATTCTGTAAGTTCAGGTCCGAATTAGATATTAACATAGGAGATAAACTTAATTTCTTCAATGCATTTAAGGTCAACTTTTGTTGTTGAATGATGGTATCTTGGTCTTGTTCATCAAATGAGCCATTACCAGTGACAGGACTGTTTGGGGATTCACCTTGAATATTATTGGCAGACTTGTCTGAGCCAGAATTAGAAGTGGTTGATTTGCTATCATGGAAAGGGAGTTGTTGACCTATTTCAATATCATCAGTATTTTTCAAGTTAGATATACTGGATAAGACTGGGGCCTGAATAAATGATTGAAAGTTCTTGGTGTTATTGGAAGTATTGGAACTTATCATACTGGCAGTTCTTGCATTTGTAGACACTGGATTAGTATTATTGACCACCTGCTGTTTGAGCGATTTTAATGAGGCAGTAGATAACACCGACTGGAACGACTGGGTGCGGGACCGGTTAACATCCTTCTTCTTGAACTGAAGATCTCCAGACGATTCGGGTGCCACAGCCTCCTCTTCGTCCTTCTGTTCATCTCCTGAAGGATATCCCGATTCTGATTGGCGTTCAGCGTCACCATCACCGTCACCATTACCTTCACCTTCACCATGAGCATGATTCTGAACTTGGGCTTGGCCTTGAGTCTGGGCTTGAGTCCGACCTGGACCTTCGGACTCCGCCACATGCTCGCGGTGATTACTGGATGTTTCTTCTGTCTCTCCTTCTAATCCATTGTTGTAGTTATTGTGACTGTGATGATGATGGTGATGGTGGTGAATATTATCTTTGGTGATGGAACTGGGTGGTTGCGGGCGATCTATATCTGCTTCCTCTATGGTGAATGTGGTGGGTTTCTTGGGCACAGTAGCAGTGTCTGCTGTCATTATTGTAGAGCCATTCATCTGCACTAATGACTAAGTGTAGTAAATGGGGTTTTAATGACAAATGCTGCGGATTTGCTAAACGAGTTGATAGTGATAGATTGTGTATTGATTGGCAGGGGACCCAGGAGCGGTAGTGTGGAGGTAAGACAATACAATACGGTGTTAGCACCAGCACGCTGCACGACATTCTCGTTATCGATACCCACAATTAGTGTGGCCGTTTGACATTTAGACAGTTAAAGGCAGTACCAGCCGGTAATTGTCGCACCACCACAAACACTATGGCACCCTTCCACGTTCCACGGAACCACAGAACCACGGAACTGCCAAGCACATGGACTGTGCTAACTCGCACGACAACTCCAAGCGGTAATTCCTACCGCTAGTAAGTGGTTAGTGGTTAATTGTTAATTGTTAGTTGTTAGTTTAGTCCTTAGTCCTTAGTCCTTAGTCCTTAGGGTGGTCAATCGCAATCTTGGTCGCACAATTACCGAGACGGGTCCGCACTGAGAGTCTGGGGACGACTGGCAGGAGTAAACTACTGAGTAGAGTAAGTCGCACAAAACGTGACTATTATATTTCGTATCATTTGATTGGACAAGTGCTGGAAATTCTCCCCGGGATTAAAACGATAGTTTAAACCATCACCACAACTAGTTATTCACAAGTGTTAAAGATGTTGCGTTCAAGATTAAGTTTAGTGAGACGTAAGTATCCCGTTGGTCCCCTGCTACCGTGAGCTCGATAAACTATTGAAATTCCCGTTCCCCCTGTTTTTTTGTCCACTTGAGTTATGGTCCCAGTATCATTGGATAAGAACTGGTTAGAAAGAGACCCATGAGAAGACGAAAAATCCATCCAGCTCCAGTTTACCTTTTTGACGACTCACATAACAGCCTGCTCTTTGAGTATCTACAATAAACACCACACCCGCTGAAACTCCAACCATCACATCAGATCACCATCATCATCATCATCCTAGTCCAAAATTCAAATGTTTTTTTTGCCTCACTCACTGACTATAGAATAATACTAACATTTCTAGCAACCCGTCTTATGATGCCAACCAGGGCCATTGGTGTCCGTGGTATTGCCTCCATCAAGGCCTCCCATGAACAAGAACAAGAAATTTTACAAACCCAACGTAGAAATAGACCTGTTTCCCCACATCTTACGATTTATGAACCACAATTAACCTGGATATTGTCCTCTTTCCACAGAATCACCGGTATCGCCATGGCTGGTGGTTTCTACGCTTTGACCTGTGGTTACGCCGCCTCTTCCATTCTCGGGTTGGGTTTGGATTCTGCTGCCATTGTCTCTGCTTTCACTGCTTTACCAGTTGGTGTTCAACTTTTAGCCAAGGCTGCTGCTTCATATCCATTTATCTTCCATAGTTTCAACGGTATCAGACATTTAATTTGGGATTCCGGTAAGGAATTAACCATGAAGGGTGTCTACAGAACTGGTTACGCCGTTTTGGCCGCTACTGCCACCATTGGTACTTATCTTATTTTTGCTTAATCTGCATAATATTTATTCAATAAAGGGAAAACGAAAGAAAGAAAAAAAAAATCGAAAAATGGAATAACGAATACCACTGCAATTTCAACAGTGTTGTGTGAATTTTTGAACTGTAGATATTAATCAACCGACCATGAATTAGTCTGTTTGAAATACCATTAAGGTCTGTAGTTGAAAAACTAAACAGTACACTAATACCACAACGAGCGAGTATACAAGTACAACGATTGTTGCAACGTAACTAGTGAAATAATATTAACAACTAGTATAACTTCTTTCTTCTACTTTATTGTATTATTGGTGACTTCAATTGAATAACCTAACTGATATCTACAACATATTCTAATCATCTAACTTATCATTAATTCTTTGCTATGTACAAGATTCTTTATATATATGTTCTAACTAATTGTAGTGTCTAATCTTAGTCATCTAATCTCGGGCTCTCCTGGCTCCACTGGTGAAAACAAAAATCTCATCTAAAACCAACTGCATAATTTTGCCTATTTATTTTATTCGATTTTATTTCATTTCATCAAATCAATTTCAGCATCTAAACATAAACAAGGAGTGTCATTAGTACAAAATCCACAATTCAACTTCAGTTTCTTCTTAAGCACCTTTGGAGGTGCTTCATTTTTATCATAAATCTTAACGTTACCTAATTGTTGCTCTTCGATCTCAAGCCCGCTTTGACCGAAATCATCATTTTCATTACCCAAAAAAACTTTCATTATATCATCATCATTATTATTATTGTTGTTGTTGTTATTATTATTATCATTATTATCATTATTATTATTATCATTATTATTATTATTATTGTTACTATTATTAATCAAATCTGTCAATAAATCATTGTGATTATCCTCAAATAAATCCGAGCTTCTACCAAGTAGATCTGAAGTGAAAATCTCATGTGCAGACTTCAGAGTTGATCCAATAAGTGGTTCTTCAAATCTTTTCTCGGATTTTTCCTTTAAAGTATGAAGTTTCTTGGATTCTTCAACTTTCATAGCTTGAAATTTAGATCTAACATCAAGATAATGATGGATTTGTTGGTTTAATGCCGAATCATCATCCACATTCTTATTTAGCTTGGTAACACTGTGAATAATATTTGAAGACTTGGTTAAATAGCCGAGAAATTTATTCAAATCATTAAGATTGTTAATTGACTCTAATTGATCATAGTTAGTATTCTTGGTGGGTGTTGGACTATTGACTTTCTTGATCCCATTGGTCTTTAATGCATCGAAGGTGATAACACCATTTTGAACAAAGCTCAATTCTTTGATTTGGTTGCTTATAACTTCAATATACTTCCGGATTAATTCTTGTTCTTTGAGTTTTGAAAGATACGACATTTTCAAGTCGTTGATATTGGTTTTGAGGTCCTTGTCCTTGATAGGAGGTGGTGGTGGCGTAGGTAATGGTGGTTGAGGTATTTCAGATTTTAATGATACTTCAGACTTGGCTCTTTCCATGAGTTCGGCTTTCAAAGCCATTCCATCAATATTGGGTTGATCTTCAATCTTGCTGACCTTGACTCTCTTTTTGGGACTAATACGGCTTTCTGGTAAAGATATAGGTGGCTGTGGTGGTTGTTGCTGTTGGTTTTGTTGTTGTTGCTGTTGTTGCTGTTGTGAGGGTGGTGGAACATTTTGTTGGCTTTGTTGTTGGGTCTTGATAGGCTCATCGTTCGTGGCGGTAGGTTTGCGGCCGGGTCTGGGTCTGGGAGGAAGAACCCAGCGCTTGGAGGTGTTGATGTTCAAGTTGATATCGTTTTGGGGCTGGGGTTGCTTCCCATTTTTAAGGATGGCTATTGGCGAAAAGGTGTCTGGCTTAGGAAGCATCGACATTGGTTTAGGAGCTATGGCAGGTTGAATCTTTGGGTATTTGGGATTGGATGGTTGGATCTGTCTGGTACCAGGATATGAGCCTCCAAGTGGTGATGGTACGATCTTGGCCGAATCATTGGGCTCCTGCTTTATTCGTGGTGCCCCATAATGGCCCTTATCCATAGAAGACATTTCGTATATCTTTTGATTAGTGCTGAAAACTCCTGTGTGTGCAAGATTTTATATTTTTATTTTCAATGAGTTCTGTTTTGTATGGTACTGTACTGAAGTATTAGTAGCGATCCAGTCTAAGAAAATTCGATGATGAGAACTGTGAATAAGTGAAGGTGAAGGTGAAGGTGAACCGTTCAAAATAGGAAGTTTAGAATACCAGAAACAAAAGAACAAACAGAGAAAAGCGGTTCTTGTTTGGGCCATGAAAAGTTTACCCCCTTGCTGATTATTGGATGGTGAATCGTCGTGACCTTTTGTGGATATAGTAGTGGATATTAGGTTTAGGTTTAGGTTTAGTATGGATGTTGTCCCGTTCTTTTCCGCACTAAAGAATTTTCAGTTTTCGGAGACATGGAGCACATCGGGTGAGTCAAGAGAATGTGGGGCAGACAAAGTGGGCTGGCATCACCTGAGAAGTTGGAGTTAAAGAGTATGAGTGGGTTTCTGGGCAAACTGTGGTGTGTCTTAGTGGGGGTGGGGGCAACAGGGCATACTTGGGGTAGCCAGGACTGGAGTTGGGATGGGGTTAGTTTACAGGGGTTTTTAGGGGCGCGAAGGGAGTATTTGGTTCATCGGGTACCATGCCGGCCGTGGTGGTGGATAGTTGTAAGTTCGGGAAGTCTGGCGGAGAGTCTGGCGGAGCACCTACACCCTTCAACATCTCATCAACGACATCTGATCAACGACATCTGATCAACGACACCTCACCTCATCAACGACACCTGATCCGGTGGGAACTGACATCCTTATGAGTGTTAACGCCGATGATGGTTGGTGGACTCAGTTGCGACAATCACGGATTTACTGAGACCAAAAGTTAATGTTCCGCGGAATAGGCTAACAAGATGAAAAGTACAAGTAACTAGGCCAACCACAAGGAGTATGTTACCAATTGGCTTGGAGTTTGGCTAGTTCTGTGAGGATGTTGATTATCTTGGCAAGTTTATGGTTTAGAATAGCAGAATTGTGGCTCATAAACGTTCGTACTTTTTGAAATTTTTCATCTCACGAGATCGCCTACAGAGACAGTGGAGACAGACATAGAACTGAGAGTACGATGGTGGTGATAGGTAGCGTAAAGACTTGAAATGTGAGCTATCTGAGTTGGAACTGGACACCAGCGATTTATGTATTCATTTGCCTGGGCAAGGTCGTAGGAATTGACAAGTACCTGTTGAGACGTGTGGAGAGGCTTAATAAGAGTGAAAAATTCCAGATAACACCAACTACAATACAACGATAGCTGGAGACTTGAACCAGGTGATAACTCTAGGCTTCTCTTAATAACTGGATTAGGTTTTGCAGAATTGGGCCGATTGGCTTGGTAACTTGGTAACTTGGTAACTTCTCTCCTTCATTGGACCACTATCATATGATCACACTCACCATTCACCATTTGCACAATACTAAAGATAACACTTCCAGTAGACACCATAGAAATATTCCTTTATTTGCGGGGGAAAACACCCAATTGTCCATTTCCAAGCCCATTCTCTCATCTCCCTCTCTTTCCCATATTTTCCCTCGTCAATCCTTATTCTGGCTGGCCCCTTCACTCTCTCGCTCTTTTCTCTTCCCTGAGTGTCTCACTATCTCGCGTGTCACTGAGACTACCATTTACAGACTGCACAATAATCAACATAAACACAACAGTCATCTACTTACCTTTTTATCTATTCATCAACACAATGTCTAATCCTACGGGTTCCGTGGCGTCCTCTATCAAGCAACGTCAGCTCAGTCACCTTAACTCACAAATGGCCCAGCTCCACGCCAACCTTAGTGACTTCAACGAACTTATTCATACCACTTGCACCCAGTACCAGTCCATAGAGAACTTGGGTAAGTTGCACGCTGCTATGTTTATGGCCAGTCATGCTGTGTTCGAAAACGATAATTTTAGCGGTGAAGAGCCTTAGAGGCGAAGCACCAAGTTGACCGACTTGTAGTTGGTTGAGATGATCCAGCAAAGTCATATTTATGATAATCTGATCCAGAACTGCAACGATAACAACAAGAATAAAAGCGCCAAGGACACGAATAGACTTGGTTGGCTACTAAGGAGTGGTCTTAAAATGCCACATAGAGCTGTTTTTGACAGTAAGAGCTCTACTTTCGAGCTCCAATCTGGAGCAAGAAAGTAGAGTCAAGCCCAGGACCTAAGAAAGAACTCCAATGGGAATTCAAAACAGCACAAAACAACGGGGAAAGTGATCAAACGGTAATAATCGCCGTCTGACGCTATACCAGCTGCTTCGAGCCCCCTATCGGGGTCATATTTCACCCATTGTCCTTAATTTTCCAGGCAGAAAACAGGTGAAAATGCTGATTAATAATTAGCTAAATTATTCGAAAGCACCCTAATCAATATAATTGATATTCCCAACTACTGTAACGACGAAATACCACCATCGGTTGGCAGTTCTACACCTATTTCACCAAACATCAGGTACATGAAAGGCGGAATTGTAGTCCAGTTTAGCCCTAAAGACCACATTCAAGCACCACCACAATATCCTCCCTCTTCCTCTACCATACAATAACCTCAATCTCTCTCATAGGATCTAGTTCCATCTCCTACCGGTCCGAACCATTACTTTTCACTCACCAAAACCCATTTTAGACCCCTACTCTACCCCAACTACACGCTACACTACCGGCCCATATCATATTCGTTTCTAATCACACGAAGGCTATACCCATTATATATCTATTTACATTACTTGGCTGTAGCTTCTGCTTCTTTCGACTTAAGCCACTCCTTATACTTTTTCTTCTTCTCCAACTTTTCTTGCACCAAAATCTCTCTTTCATCATCAAGATACTTTTGCTTTTGATATTGAGCAACACAATCAGTGGATGCCTTGTTAGCTTCTTCGCACATCTTCATACCTTCAAATACATTTTTGTACTTATTGGAACATTCCACGTAAGCTCTGATCATATCATCACAACGAGCAAAGGTCTTTTTCCTCCATCTTTCGAAAATCAACTTTTCTTCTTTAGGCGTTATCACCCATGCAGGAAGGTTGGGGTTGGTAGGAAGCTCGATATCCTCGAAGGTCTTCTTGTTCTTGTTTCCCCCGTAACTCATTCTTTGGTGAACCTTTTAGTTAGTGGACTGATGGAAAAGATTTAGCTAGGCACAGGTTTAGTAAAAGCGTTCTTGCTCACGTGATACTCCGAATCAAAACAATATTCACATCATCAAGTTTCAGTTACCTTACTAGTGCTTAACTATTACCGTATATACCCATACTTTTGATCAACCCTTAAAATATGATTCAGGGGACCCCAGAAGATATCATACAGCAATCCATAGACAGTATAGAGATCGAGCCAGAGCTTCTTACTTTGGAAAGAATCGAAGATACCATCAAATCCACCAAACAACTTCGAGACGATAAGATTGAAGGCTTAATTGCTAAGAATAACCAGCTCCAACAACTTGTGAATAGTTCAACCAATGAAATCAACTTGTTGAACCGAATCAGCGACTATAATTACGAAATCATTCAAGGATTAAGTCAGTTCAAAGACTATAATGTGACTGAGATTAATAAGGAAGAGAACATATTTCGAGTATTAAACAAAAAATCTATTGAATTAGATAATTTAAAAGTCAGCATAGCCAAGACCTTGAACGATCTTGAAAGTTCTCTTAGTTCATTAAAGCTTAGCAAGAGTAATTTGACACGTGAATTCAATGAAATTAAAGAAAAAGTCACTGCATTATTCCAGAACCCATTTGCAGGAGAAGTTGAAAATGAAGAATTATTAGATCAAGATTCCTATATTCTTAAAATTAATTTATACAGAAATTTGGGGGTAAGAATCGAGAATTTCGGTCAAAGTTTGGAAGATCAATTGAATGGAGATGATAGAATTGTGATATTTAACAAAGAAACCAATGTTTCCAGTGTTTTGAAGGTAGACGACAAGTACAGTGACTTCTTTATTTCCAACTACATTTGGGACAGAATAACTAGTTAGGCTAAAAGCTCAATTTTAAGTTGAACTACAAAATAAGTTCTTCAAAAGAAAAAAAAAAGAAAAATAATCTCTGTCTTGATAAAGTTCAGCAAAAATATCAGAAAAATATGGCTGAAATTCTATTTCAAAGCTAATTCAAATAACCTATTCTGAATGGACTTTTATTTCCGGCTTTTCTGCTGACACCAGTGGTTCTGGTGTTGTCTACAGCTCAAAAAAATTCCAGAAAAGGCGGTTAACTGGACAAATAATTACAAGTTATTATGTCATCGCAGATATCATATCCGTCTCACCTAATCACACCAATTAAGCATCTTCGAATCCGGTACTAATACCTACAGCTGACTCTAATAGCAATAATATTAATAATATTAATATTAGCCAGTACAGTACCGTTTAATGAGGTTACTACTCCAGAATACCCTATGAAAGTACGCTTGTTTAGTCACGTTTCTATTATTAATCTATGTACATGTCACAGTACGGCAAAAGCCTCTAATGTACATTATATTCTGTACAATTCATGATGGACTTGAGTACCGTAAATTTTCAAATGCTTTCATTCTTTCCAATATCAACATACCCAAATAGGATTTCAATTATGTAGTTTATAATGAAGGTATTGAAGTTTTGAGATACCCAACATAAAATCCCAGACCATATCTGTGGTTAGTGATTCTGTTGATGGTTTTAAAAGTGTTTTGGATTCTCTCTAAAAGATTTCTTGGTCCATTTTGGAACTCTGTGAAGATCCTTTCTGTAGTGTTTAGCAGTCTTACTAAAGGTAGTGTACTTGTCTCTTGGGATCATTTCTGATTCCTTTGGCATGTCGAATTTCAAGTAGTCGATCTTGGCAAATCCAGTTTTTTCACCTTCTTGCTTTCCTTCATGTTTGATCAATGATTGGTATAAAACTTCGACGTTGGCATCGACGGTCTTCATTCTTTGTCTTAATCTATACTTTTGAGGAGAAGACAATCTTGGGGCGAACTTCCACAAGTAACCCCCGCTTAAGGTGGGTGAAGATCTGAAAGCTCCAAACATAACTGTAGTAGTAGATAGATGAAAAACGGTACTCAAAAAAATTCGATATATTTCATGGGGTCGTGCGAGGGTCCGGTTTTTGGATCCATGGTATCAAGGTATGAAGAATATATCAGGAGAGAGTTGATCGGGTGGTTTGGGTAGAAGCAAAGCATAGACAAGTCTTGGTAGCTATTTTTGTCGCTGATTTCATACTCAGGCTCTTTCCCTTGTAGGGTGGAGGGTGGGGGGGATTATATGATACAAGTGGGTGTTAATTATGGTTTATGAAAATTAATACAATTGTGCTATTCTATGCTTAGCTGGTGGTAATTTGACTATTAGCGCTATTGCAATACCTGTTTTTTCGTATAGTCGTATTTCATCCATCTTTTCTTTTTCCTTTGATGAATAATTTAGTGAGTTCTGTTCACATACATCATTCTCTAAAAAATTTGAAATTCTTCAAAAAAAAAAACTAAGAACTTGTTGTAGCACCCATTTGTGTGCTCATGCCATTTGGCCACACGAGCCAGCTTTATATAGTTCATTCGTAGCTTTCACTTGTGATAGCAGAAACAATATTCTTTTATAGGTCTGACACGGTATATGTGTTTTGAAGAATTATTTTTCAATTCGAATCCTCTTGGTGGCCAAGCTGGCTAAGGCGCGAGACTGTAATGTTAACTCAGAGTAATCTTGAGATCGGGTGTTCGACTCACCCCCAGGAGATTCTTTTTTTCCATCTATATTTTTAGATTACGTCTATTGTCTCTCCACAACATTGATCTGCGACGAATCTATAATAAACTTATTTTTGGAACCTTTGTACACTATGGTTATTGTATTACAACAATATATGATCCAATAAATTTTTTTTTTTTCACTTGTTTCTCTTCTACAATAGTAAGGCATTGGCATTAAATGGTGTTGGTAAAGTGAATAGAGTTGGAATACCTAATGGCAATTTTTGCCTGAAACGAGATCTATTCAAGGGTAAAGTATTCCAGTCTTGTTGGATTCTTGTTCTCTGGTTTGCTAGCTCCATACACCCATACACCGAACATGATGTCATATTTTTTTTTTCTCCTCTCTCGTTTTTATGTCTGTGGGTTTAAACTTAAATATAGATTACGATCAGACGTATAACAAAAAGATCTATCAAAGGTGCAAATCTTAAAATTATTCAAGTGTTTAGTAGAGGTGTCTTTGATAGGAAAACCGGGATTTCCCCTCTTCTTATCTTTGAATCCGTTGCACTAGTCTCTGTTTGACCTGATATGGGTATATTCACCCATTCTATCCCATATTCACGCGATATTGATCTTCTTTTCTTTTTTGGATTTCACTTCTCGAGGCTTCACTCCTGAAAAGTGTTAACCGCGAATATAGGGCTTTGAGCCTATGCCAAATAAAAGAAAGAAGAAAAAAAAATATTCATTGACTCATACTTGGAACCGGGATAATGAATGAAGTATGAGGTATGAGGTATTTAACTTGTAATCTATGGGCTAATAGTGTGGATTATAAGGGTAGGTGGTATTGAGGTATTAATGGGCCATTTACCAGGGCTTATCTTGGTCATCAATGGGCTATTCCAATGCGCTTGGAACGCCTTTGGTAGAGGTGTCTTTTTTTTGTCATATTACTGGTTACTTGACTATTTGATTCTTTAGATACATTATTTTTTTTTTCGCTTTCAACTCAATCCACCACCTGATTTTTTACCCCCAATCTCGATGGATGGAGGGACTTTCAGACTGGTCTTTATCCAAATGCGGGATGCCGACGGCCTCACGCCCTGATGCCAAACAGTTTTGCGGGCCGGTTTATCGTCACCACAAATAATATCTAAGCACTTTGAGTGAGTTAACCCCACAATTGGTAGAATTATTTTGCGCATTTTAAAAGGTACTTTGAGACTGGGAATGGCAATTTATTGTTACAGGTCAATAAAACCTCTCCAACCAGTGGAGCAGCCTTGGAGAAACATATGATCAAAGTCCCCGTAAATGGGTGATCTAATGAATAGGAGATCAATAAGCACAACAATTTTTCAATCCCCTCCCTCTCACCTGATTATTGTTCAAGGGTATAGCCTATTTAGGTGTGTGCACTGGGTGCTGGCTCACCTGTGATATCTGATCGTGGAGAGCGGCACTCGACTGCTGACGTAATCCCGAGTTTGAATTATAATTCAGATAAGAGAGAGTGGGAGAGAAAAAAAGAGCTCCTATAAAGAATAGATAAAAGTATTAATTGAATTTACATGGTAATGGGTTCACTTATTGTTTGTGACTTATATTATTTTTTTTTAATAAATGTTGAAATGACTATAATGATATTCTATAAACAGCAATAAATAGCTAAAAACCCATAGCTAAACCCCAATAAATTAATCCTCGTGAAAACATGAAATGGTACCCTTTTTTTTTTGTTTGTTAAAAGTAGTTTGTCAAGGTAGTAGGTGGCACCTTTACAAACATGCAGTCAACCACTTTCTGTAGTTGTGACTTGTAGATGGAATACTACTCAATAAATCGTTACTGCTGGTATTGGTAGTGGTTGCTAAAGCATAGTTGGTATTAGATTGTACTGAGTAATTCAAGTCAAAGTAGTCGAAATCCGGAGATGATGATTCCACGCTTTTTTCATAATAGTTGTAGTAGTTTGAAGGTAATAATAAAGGAGAATTAGATAATATATCTTGACCTTGTTGTTGTTGTTGTTGCTGGCTATTATAATGTTGGTATACGTTTGGAGTTAATAAAGGAGAAACTAACTCTTCGGAAGAAGTGCTAGGAGCAGCACCGGATTCTTCATGGCGATGTATTATATGAGATGATTGTTGTTCATCAATCGTTTTACATGATTCTGAACAGTAGATCAGATTGTGGGAACACAATTGATCACAAGTTATGCAATAGTTGTTGAAAGCCAAGTCTGACATTATGATGAAGAGGTTGATCTGACAGTTGCAGTGACACTAGCAATGACAGTCTATATGATATACTGATATAAGTCTTTTCAGAGTTATATGATCCTAACTAGAACTAGTTATTTTTTTTTTTTTTGGAAGAAGATGATGATTTAAGGATTCAGCAAATTGAGATTCTTGGAGCGGTTAATGATATTTATATATTTCTGTTGCAGTAAACTGTGGTGTATGGGCGCAATTTGCAGTGTTTAGCAACAAGTAAAAAAATTCTCGGATCCGGTTAATGCGGGTGTATGGCGGCTAGAAATATACGTCACCCTGGCTTGCATGTTTGGGATTTTCCTGGTCACGAAGGGATCTGCGTATTTTCGGAGTGTACCGCAGACAATTCCTGCAACACCTCTACTAACCAGTAGTCCCATGTTTCTCCTCTCTACACGTGTTATTGTGCACCGTGGGATTTTTGTAGTGAGTAAAGCCTCAATTCCCTCGTGGTGGGTGTGTGTATGAGAGTATGTGTGGCGGTGGGAGAGCCTTTTTTTTTTCTTTTACCACCGTGGTGGTGTGGTAAGGACCCCACGAGTGTGAACGTGGTAAAGCTAAATAAATTTTAGTCAATGGGCCCACTGTAGATCCATTTACTATATTAAGTAACGGTGGCGGTGGAACTGCAAATTTTTCACACACCCATCACTCACCTTTCCAAAAACGAACATGAAGGTGGACATTTAAAAGCCTACTTAGGTTGTTTTGCGTGGTGTGGTTTGGTGGTGTGTTTTAAGACTAGCGTGTGCGTGGCAGGCAGCCTAGGGTCTCCAGAAAAAAAAAGTCGTAGCGGGAGTCCAGAACTGACTCTTACTAGCGCGGTAACTTTACACTACAGTACCGTACAGCGAGGCTCTTTTTTTTTTTTTTGTTGTTGTTGTTTAGGGAAGCTATAGGATTTCACCCTTTAACCAGGGCAACCATTGGGGTTGCGGTTCTAGTTCTTTTTGCTCAGTTCAAAAACATCATTGGTAACAGTCTAGCCTAGCTTAGCTATGTTCTAGACGGTTGACGGTTGACGGTTGAGTCCTGAAAAGTTTTTCAAAGGGTCTCATCAATCTCATCTCAGTACCACCATGCCAAACGGTGCACAGTGTAACCCATTTTGGTGCGGGAGGCGACCTCCTAATGATCCAGAGTCTCTCGCTAGCACAATCTGTTTTTTTTTTTCTCTTTCTCTCTCTCTCTCGTTCTCTCTCTTTCTCGGTCTCTCTTAATTTTTGCACTTGCTACATCCAACCGTTTCACTAAAGTAACAGGAAGTTGGCGACACTGGGCCTACCACTGAAATTGGGCTTCTACTACAACTTTTCACATTTACCTATCATAGTTAAAGCCCGGTCACTTGTAAAGGTTCTTCCAAGTTCTTCCAAGTTCCTTTTTGTAGACAGGTTATGATGCTCGTGTCTTGGTCTTTGGTGTATCGGGAACATCAGCATGTGAGCACAGTCACAGTTGCTGTTAGTGTAGTTTTTTTTTTTGATTTAGTTAAAAATTTTCGTAACTAACCATCAAAGACCGCGCTAACCAGAATTTGTTGCTACTGGATTTTTCGATCGCAACCATCTCGTCATTGGATGTTCTTGTCTGATGGTTGTTTCAAACAGGTTTTACGGTTAGGCAGTTTCTTTTGGAACGTACTCAATCATGCAAATGTGGAAAAAGTAGTCAGCCAATAACCTGTGGCCAAGTCTGGCCAAGTCTGGCCAAGTCTGGCCGTGCTAATGGAACCAGTTTGTTGGTTCCAGTCAGGTGGGTGCCCTTTAGTGGTGCCTCTCAGATCAGTGTGCTGCCTCAGAGCTGCCTTACCGGGAACTAGTAGTAGCTCATCACCTCTACAATCGCCTGGCCCAACATTACGGATCCAGCCAAATTATACCCCCACTAGTACCACCAATCCAGCAGCAACTTACTACTCGGTAAATGTCATAACAAAAAGTAGGCACACCCCGCAAATTTAGTGACTCTCAGAGAACAATAAAAATAATCCAGAAAACGAGCGAAAAACGAGATATCGAGAAATCAGATAGCCAGGCCTCACCCTGTCCCCTCTTTAACGTTTCTGGCTTTTTTTCTTTTTGATACTGGGTCACTCTCCGCTTCTGGTCCGTTCGTCCTAAACCGAGTGACTGGCATGGCTGATATTGTTGTTCTTTTCTGTTATGCTGTTCAGTCCAACTGCCCCCCATCCTCCTTCGCAATCACCGCACACCAGTGACTTTGGCTTTGGGGGAAAAACCTTTTTCCTCTTTCCGCTTAGTGAAGGTTATAACCCCACAAAAAACACCACTCCGTAGTAATAGCTTGCATTAGATACCGCCTCAGACAAAAAAAAAAAAGAAGCTTTTTCTTCACTAGAGCCCTTGGACCTCCCCCAACACAGTATTTTAGTTTCATGATGATGGTTGTATCAATCAGAAGCCACCTATTTAGAAACTTTCCATATTTGTACTTTTCACCGTTGATGCGATTTTATTTTTCTTTACTATGGGTGTGAAATGACCCCTTCCGTGTTTGACACTTGCTATTCCATCTGATTCTCGCGCCCTACATATGAATCGTGGTTCCCGAAAACCCTGAGATCTAAAATGTAAAATTTTTCGCCCCAATTGTTCACTCGCAGTACTAATTTCCCAAACAAGTAAAGGTTCCCCAATTCCTGAAAAGAAGGGTCACAAGAAGAAAAAACCTTTCCCGAAGCATCGGGGTATCAAATCTGTTCCAGAACCACAACCTGGGGTAAACCAAATGATTGTCTAGTAGCTGTGGTGGTGGTGGCTATACCATCGTGATCGTGGCAGTACCATCATCTTTCGTCACACCCCACCAGCTTCTTCTTCTTCTGCTTCTGCTATTGGTAGTAATGTAAATAGCCGTGGCTTGTACTCGTTGCAACAGCACCTTGGATACTGTTCCCATAAACCTGTTGCTAAGGCTATGGAGCCGAAATGCAAATTTGTAAAAAAGTGAAAAAATGCCAAAAATGCCAAAAATGCCAAAATGCCAAAATGCCAAAATGCCAAAATGCCTGCAACACCTCACAACAAATCAGCGTAGGAAGTCACCAAACGGATACGGTGGGAATGCTCTAAAAGTCCAAATACCCTCAAAATACCCTCAAAATACCCTCAGGACATTTACTAGCTCAGCTCCCAGTAACCAAGGCAATTAATTAATTCTTTTTCTTACTACTAATTATTAGCATTATTAGCATTATTAGCGTTATTAGCATTATTAGGCTCCGGAATGTGCTGATTCAAGGGCTTTGGTTCTTGGTCTCTACATCCGCCAGATTATCACTGGTAGTGGTGATTTTACCCAATTGTAGGCAGTTGCAAGGCTAACCCATACTATTATTAGTTATGAGTCTAGAATAGATTTGCAGGTCTTTTCTTTTTCTGCTGTCACCTTTAGGTTACTAATCTACGATAAGTCCAGAGAAGACGACTGGTTCTAGATTTTGAAGGGTTTGATAAGGATCTGCTACAACACCAATTATTTATTTACAGTTTACTGAATTCTGGTCTTCTCCCTCCAAACTCAATCCATTGGTCCTGGTTTCGTGGCAGTTGTAATTGCCATGTCAATAGTGTTGACCTTGACCCCAAAGCGTTTTGGGGGCTCAAGAATTTTTCGCATTCTGGCCCAATACATAAAGATGTAAATATGCAAGAAAATGCCAAAAAGTTTTAGGTTAGAACAAAAAGAACCCCTTCTATGCCCCCCCCCCCTCCCCCCATAATTCTTGTAGGGGATACCAAATCTACGATTCTTATTGGTGGGTCAGGCTCTATTTTAGGTCCTGGTTTCCAGGGGTGTTTGCGCTATCTCCGGAATTAGTGATTTAGACTTTGGTTAATGATCGGGCATATCGGATTATATTGATTCCATGGAAGTTGCAACTATACCCACAATGAAAGAAAAGGGGTTTAGGGGGTAATAACATCCTGGGAATCCTGGAATTATCGGATGCACCAAAATCAACCACACCAAACAGGTCCTATTTTTTTTTTTTTTTTGATGTTTTTGCAGGTGTAAATGGCAAGATCAATGGACCTTACCGTAAACTGAGAATTAATTGTGATGTCTACAAGTAAACGCAAGAAATGAGGCGATAGAACGTTTTAAAAAAAACTGGCCAACAACTGGATGTAAAAAGAGACTATTTCCAACAATTACAGCTTAGCCTTAGTTCACTGCTGACAACATAGAACCTTTTTATATTGATCCAAAAAACTTATGGTAGCCCAGTCATGAATCAAATTGAGGTGAATGGAACAGGCTTTCGCAGCCTAACAGTATGCTATATCTAACAGAGAACTAACCAACAGAACAACCTTATACTGGAAAAAATGGTCAACTCCTGCTACTAGAAAGTCTAGAATAATTGATTTGTTTTTGAGTTGATCAGAAACTCGGAATTTGAGTTACCATGCCACCATCTACTTCATATTATTACAAATGCTAGTTATGCTACTCAATTCAAGGAGCTGTGTTATGGAAACTCAGGGTGCTAAATGTCAGGCAGAGACCAAGGCCATTGGTGAATCTCATTTAAGAGGGGGTTGAATAGACCATCAACTTCTTTGTTGGATGAACCAATATGTGTGTATAGTAGCTTTTGATAATTGTGAACATGTAAATTCAGTCAAGGTTTCTGGCCATGACATTTTACAGTTCTCTAATGAATAACCAGGACATTTCAGTTCTGGATTGCATCCATCTGAGACAAGTAGTCATTCTAAGAGAATTCCACATAAAAGCTCCAATTGGCTCTTGGTGCTGTTCGCATTAGTTCTCAACAGGCTTATTTAATTCCAGGCTTTACCTGAAATTTTATCCTCACTGGGTGCAACCATTTAGATGTGCAAAGAAACAAGAACATCGATGGGGCTATGTAAATGTAAGGTCGACACTAATATGCTATTCTCGGCCATTGCTTATGAATCTGTAAAGAGTTGGTAACAGTTCTAAAAATAATTGAACGGTGCTTAGTATTTGGTGGCTGATGAGCTGAGATTGATTTCATGGAATGAATTTAATCAAATCTATTCTATCCTATTTTCAACCTATCCATTAATTTCAACTTGGTCATTTTTCCTAATGCTGAAACATATTATGAATAATTATACCGTGGAATTGCCGTGGAATTGCCATATAATTAGCGCAGAATTGTGGTAATTAGTGTAACCAGGTCATTCCAGTGAGCGCTGCCCTTACATTTCCATGGCTATAATTAAATTCGATAATTATAGGAGTAATACGCCAATCCATCAATTCGATTGCCATGGAAAAAGGGACATATAATCATTCCGTATTCGATGAACTCAAACATTTTGAAGGGGGCATATTATTAACGCTGGTTACTTTGTCACGCTTGTCACCCCAAAGAAAGTTAATGATCCCTTCACACATTCCGCATTGCTTGATAATATTTTTGATACGATCTGATATTTTCAGAATATACTGGTTACCAGTTACCAGTTACTAGTTATTCATTATTCATTATTCATTATTATTGGTGATCTGTATCCTTTACACAGTCTTAAATTTATACTTCAATTTTTTCAATTTTTCTACATCATCTCCTATTTTGGTGTACCACCACTGAAACAAAACAAGGTTCACAAGATTTATGGTGGGCAACAAATAGTATGCCTTTTCAACAGACCACCCTGATTGGTAATAGGAGAATACTAACTGACTGCAAATTAAAATATTGATGGCAGTTATGACGGTTGGCATTTGTGGCAGGACCAGGCGAGAAAAATCTCTAAGATTGACTAAAGTAAGTATGTTTGAAAGGAGCATGAGCACAAATCTCAAATGAGCTTTTGCTGGTTTGGACTTTTGATAATGATGTTCCAAGTACATTAAAATAGGGATTTGTACAAGAACGGCAATTGATAACAACCGTTTATGGGAATTGTAAGATTGGACATTTTCAGCAGACAAATGGTCAATCAAGGATGTTTGGTCATCATAGTCAAGAAACTCGCTCGATGATTCAAGCACTTGTTTATCGAATTTCCGGAGTCGAGACATTTGATGGAAGGTAATTGACTTTATGATTAACTGACTTCTTTTGAACTGGCAGTCTGCGATGACTCTGTGGGACAAGGGGGAGTGTATACAGCCAGGAGATGGGATCAAACCAGAAAGAAGTAGGTACTGATCTTTGGTGAGATCAGGTTACTGGAGTGTATACGGGGAACTGTGATCACGTGATGGGACAGTACACCCCAACATACGAGTCCCACAATGCCACAATGCCACAACAGAGCTCCACGTGACGACTTGTATCACAACCACCGAATGTGTCGATGTCTCGGGGGGTCGCTATTGGCTACGAGGCCACCCAGTGATTCTGTGAAAGATCTTGAAACATGTATGATGTAAGGTGAAGACGGTTGACTATTATTGTGTCGTGTCGCGAGTGCCAACCCACGTCATGAAAATACACCACCAACAAAGCACAAATAAAGGTGGGCCTGAATACAGCTAATAATTGCATGGATTGGGGTGATTGATCTATAATTGGCCTAGAACCAAGACATATGGGGCCAATGTAAACATCCATCCAGTTCACCAAAAAGAAAAAAAAATTCCAAGTGCGTCGTGCGTTTTGACCGCATCTGCAGATGCACCCTACGAGGAGGGGATAAACAAACGACGCGCACAAAAACATCAGACACTTATGGTTACAGCAATTGTAACCAACTCGTATTATGGAATAATCGACTTTTGAATAGTCCTGTTTTTGGGGTTCATAACAGATCGGCAAAAACCTATATGCTTAGTACCTGAAATATTTTACCTCTGTATCAATAAATGTCACCTACTGAGTAGTTGACGTTTCATAAAGTTATTCTTTGTGGTGCTCTTTCTATTATGGGAATCAACTAAATGTGCGAATCATGACCTAATTTTCGTCTGGGACCTAATTAAGACGATTTTTAGATCCAATGAAATTTCACCACCAAGAGCGAACGGAGGCTGCCTCAGAAAACCAGTTTCACACAGAGATGGATCTGGTGTCGTGTGTGTACTCCTCCCGTGTAGCCTTAACCACCGTCTAACCAAACAGAACCCACCTCTGCTCTGGCATCTATTGGTGGAACCACAGACTATTTGTTTATATCGATTAGACGAAAGAACCGTCTCAATACGTGCGGCGTCGCCTGAAGCGACTCCATAACCCGATTCATCGATTCATGTGTGTTTTATGAAAAAATGTGAAAAAGAACAATACTATTGCGCCAGTTTACGTAAGCGGTGGGTTTTTTTCTTTTCTTTTAATGGACCACTCACCTTTTTGTGTGAATTTCCCTCAATATCCTCCTACAATCCCACCCAAAAAATCCTCCTATTTGTATATATTGGTTACCAACGGCATTAACTACTTTCATAAAGGCCATTTTTTTTAGCTATAGGATCACACCATACACCATCCATCCAATACCCTTTAGTACCAAGAACTAACAAGAACAAAGAACAAGAACATCATCATCAACAACCAGACGGTGTTCCCTTATCACCTTTAATCCTTCTTACTTGTGACCTATTTGTTCCTTATACCCAACTTCACTTCACTGTTGACCTAAGTGTTTTGTCCCTTGGAACCTTGCTACTCTTCTTTTCTCGAATCTTTGAGGAAAAAGTTTTTGGTTACCGTTACCCATACGAATTCGAATCGTCTTATCCCCTGCCACACCTTTGGATCGTGGGTTTAAAATATTCTTTTTAAGGGCTTGAATCTTCACATCGTTGTACCTTCGTTTTTTTGTTTTATTTTGTCTTTTTAAAGTTTTGATAATTACCAACGATCGTTTCTTTGACTTTAATTTCTCCTTTTTTATATGAATACTTTTTGATATCTTAATATTCGTCTTGTTTTAGCATCAAAAATACCGTTCAAAATTTAGATTTTCTAAAAACAAAAAAATAAAAAGAGAGAAAGAATCCCTTCGTTCCTATAATCCTGTTGTCAATCATATATTTACAAATACTTTGTTGACCTCCGTTTTTGAAGTCAAACTTCCTTCCCAAAAATATCCATCCTATTATAGTTTGCTTTTGTTCTAACTACAGTCTTTCTTTTCAGCTCTTTACTTCGTTCAAGATACCCCCCTTTTTCAAAATTAATCATGTTGGCCAATATCAAGTTATCTTTGATTTCCTCCGTGTACATTTTGTCCTACGTTAATCAAGTATATGCCGATTCTTCATTACCATCTTCTTCATCTCCAGCTCAAAGAAGCTTGGTTCAACCAAGTGTTGGTGATGTCGATGTCGATGTCGATGTTGATCCATCTACTTCTTTAACCTTTCCAAATACCCAAGAGGCTTCCACTTCTAAAACCTCTACCAACAACAATGCAAAGGCTGCCTCTTCCTTGAACAGTCCTGAAGAACAACAACAACAACAACAACAACAACAACAACAACAACAACAACCACAAACCCCAGATCAACAAAAAACCACCACCAATGACCCTAGCAAGGATTCCACTACTGGTGAAGTTACCACTTCAACTCCAGGTATTTCTTCTACCAAGAGAAGTATTTTCGATAATTCTGGATTCTTGGGTGGATTTTTCCCCTCTTCATCTTCTTCAAAAGGTGACAGACCTTCATCTGCTAATGATGGTTGGGATTTTTCCAGTTTCCCTACTTTCCCTTCATTCCCAAGCCCATCTAATTCTGCTTCAGCTTCTGATGGATCTTCTGGTGTAGCTAGTGGAACCCAAACTCCAACCACTCAAACTCCAGTGTCTACTCGTGCTCCATCTACCCATAGAGACCACCCAACCAAAGACCAATCCACCAAGGATACCACTTCTCAAGAGACTACTGAAGAGACCACTCCTCAAGAAACAACCACTGAAGAGACCACTCCTCAAGAAACAACTACTGAAGAGACCACCCCTCAAACCACCCAACAACAAACTACTGAAGATAGTTCTACTCCAGAAACCACTCCTACTGTAACCCCAACTACTAAGGAAAGCCAAACCAAGGTTGACACTAGTGACAATGCAAAGACCGATGAAACCTCCATAGATGATGATGATGATTCCACTTCATCTCAAGGTCTTCCAACCCCAAAGATTCCAGATGAAATCATTGATTCGTCATCCATTGACACCCGTTCCACTTCTTCAGACTCATCAGACTCATCTATTGTTCCTCCATCAACATCAGAATTCGAATCTAGTTCCGATAGTTCTGTGAAAACCAGCCCATTGGTTACTCCTTCTGCTACTTCCAACATCCCTAGTGATTCTGCTACTCCAAGTGATTCAAAGACTGCTGCAAACACCGAGTCTGACAGTACTTCTTTGGTTACTCCATCCTCATCTGAAGTTGCTTCTACTCCAGTTGTTTCTGGATCTGATGTCTCCTTAGTTTCTTCTTCTGAAACTTCTGATGTCTCATCATCTGGAGCTTCTTCAGCCGTTGAACCATCTACCATTAACCTCAGTGACGCTCCAACATTGTCAAGTATTATTAATCCAACTGCCATCATCTCTTCTAATCCTGGTGTTTCTTCTGGCGTTCCACTGACTATTTCAAGTTCTGGATCAGAAACTCCTTTGGTTACCCCAACTGCATCCGATCTTTCAAGTTCTTCCACTTCTATTGTGACTCCAACTTCGTCTGATCTCTCCTCGGATGTCCCAACTTCTTCTGTTCCACCACTTGAATCCACTATCAGTTCTTCAGTCACTTCAATTCCTTCTGTTGTCACCCCTGGTATTTCTTCATCTGTTGAACCTTCTGCTATTACAAGTTCCAGCATTTCTGAAGTCAGTGCTATACCAAGTACTCTTCCAGAAACTTCCTCTGCTTCAATCACCAGCGAAGTCCCAATTAGTAGTTCTGCTATTATAAGTACTTCTGCCATTCCAACCAGTTCCGCTCCTGTTACTGATATCAACACTTCCCTTTCATCTACTGAATTGTCTCTGGCCGTCCCAACCAGTTCTGCCCCAGTGACTTTAGTCAGTTCTTCATCCGAAAACACTGATGCTCCAACTGTTTCATCTGCACTTCCATCTACTAGTGAAGTTTCTCCATCCACCGTCGAAGTATCTAGTACCACCTCATTGGCTCAAACTTCTGAGATTTCTGAAGCAACAACTCAATTACCTGTGACTTCTTCTGTCATTTCTGAATCTCCAGCACCTTTGGTTTCTCCATCCACTGTTTCTGCTGCTCCAAGTATCACTGAGCCATCTTCAGCTGTTACTCCACCTCCATCCACTAGTGCCCCACCAGCAGCTACTGGTCCATCTACTACTAGTAACTGGTTACCAAGTACTTTAATCATTGAACAAACCACTGCTGCTGCTTCTGGTACTGATAGTATTGCAAGAGCTACTGCTACTTCTGCTGAGACTTCTGGTTTACCAAAGGCTATTAACCCAGCCACTACTTCGACTCCAAGTGGTGAATATGAGGTTGTTTACATTGGTTTCAAATCTGAATTGAATTATCCATGGATCGTTTCTCACTCTCTTTCTTCTGCTCAGATTTTCCAATACTTACCTCAAGTTTTGACTTATCCATTCACATCTTCTGATGACTACAAGGAAGTTTCTGTTAAAAGATTAGTTCCATTCACTGCCGCTGGTATTCCATACACTATTACTGTTGCTGAAGTTTACTTCCCATCTAATTCTGTTAATGCTTTAGGTGAATTAATTCAAGATCCTCAATCTCTCTTATACAGAAACCCCCAACCAACTTTGAATTCTGTTGCTGGTCTCATTGATAATCGTATTCCATTGACTGGATTAGATCCTTTAGGAAGTTCTGATGATGGTAATAATTCTGGTTCCAATGGCAACCTGAATAATGGTGGTATTGACTCATCATCTACTGATGGTGTTGTTGACAAAGCAAGAATTTCTGGTATTACTATCGGTGCTGCTGCTGGTTGTGGTTTGTACATGTCTTTGATGGTATTATTATTCAAGAGATATAAGAAGAATTCTAATAACATTGAATTACCTCCATCTGATTCTGAATCTAACATTGGAGTTCAATCCAATAACTTAACTCTTCAATCATCTGCTGGTATTTCTACCATTTTCAATAGATTAACTTCTGAAAGTCCATCAAGTGGAGAAGGGTCAGGATCACCAAGAAATGTTCAAATTTCTGTACCAGTTCAAGCATCGAATTCCTTAGGTTGGAATTAGTCAAAGCATTATTCATTTATTATTTCTCTCCTAATGAAACCAGTACCCCATAAAAAAGGAATATTTTCTACTTCAATTGACAGGACATTGTTAAAATTTTATCCTGAATTTTTTAAATAATATTTTGTGCCTTTTTTTTTATTACCCCAATGCCTTTATGTACTAAAGTTGGTGAATTATCAACATTAATATCCAAGAACGTTTTTGCTGCCCTAGAATGGAACGGCCAATTACTATCTGCCCGATCCAAGTACTGGTATTGAGAGATGAACCATGGTTCCATTCCAACGAAAAATATTGTCATTTGATAGTTTTCGTATGATATAGAAGAACAACGAAAGTTTGTTATGTTACAGGTTTGGATTGCTGACGTTCTTTATAATTGTTGGCTTACCATCAATATTACAATCCCAAGTACTGGATTCCATTTTAAATAAATTTTGATTAATAAACTATAACGAATATTAAACGATTATAAGAATTAAATTTACTATTGTAGACACACATATTACTTAAAAAATTCTAAACTTTTTGAATTAGTTGATTGACTGTCATAAATTTTATTATACCAAGGTCTACTGTATAGATGCAAAATTTCCCAAACAGTTCATTTCACAAGAAGCTGATTGGCAATGAACCTCAAACATCAGAAAATTTTATTATCACGAGAAAGCAAGACTATAAAGACCAGAAAGGATAAATATCTGTCTCTTCTTTTAAATTGACCCAAATGGGAAATTTCGCTTGGAATGGTAAAATGAAGGCATGAATTAAGGTTTCGATGCACTTCTTATTAATTATCCAAATGGGTAGTTCCACAAGGAACGTTAGCCAAAGTTTATTCTGTGGAATGCCAAAGTTGTACCTTCAAAAAATATTTTTATAGCTTCTACTTGGGCAGCCGAAGCTTTTCAAAACCAAAGGAAAACTTTAATTCTGCTAGAGTGGAATGTTGAAATTGCTCATGATATCGGAAAACTACTCATAAATCACTGGCAATAAATTCCCACAAATCGTTGACCAAATTTCCAGCATCTTCGTCCAACACTTCAGTTAAGTCTTCAATAAGACTTTCTTTACCATCAAGATTTTTACTGTTCAAATTATCATTGATTGCTTCAATTAAATCTTCATCCTTAATCCCCAAGTATTCTTCCACCAATTCCACGATTTTATTTTGTAATTTATCCTTTGAATCAGTTGAAAGTTCAGAAATGATAATTTTAACCGCAATAGGTTCAATCTTAGGTTTCTTAATAGAGGCTAAGAATGCATCTGCTTCCTTTGTAGTTTCTAATTCCTTTACTTCAGTTTCTCTATCTGCTTTATCCTGAACTTCTTCCAAAGACCTCTTGTGAGTTCTTACTTTCAAGTATTGAGAATGGTTTGAGTTATACAATGTAACAAGACTATTATCTTGCAGAGCAATATCTTCGATGTACTTAAACTTATTATCGATCAAATTTGTTTCGTAATTCTGTAACTTGTCCAATTTTTGGGCAAGATTTTGTCTATCAGCTTCCAATTTTTTCATGTGGGCTAATTTTTCTTGATACTTGAATTCTAGAGTTTTCTTCTCTTCTTCCTTTAGATAACTTTCATATTCCTGTTCATTCATATTTTCATGTTCTTCAATAGGTACTTCGATGGTTGGTTCATCCATATTCACATCACCACCTTCTTGTATACCTTCGAAGATGTTCTTCAATCTTTCTTTGGTCTTTAACCTTTCCTCTTCTATTTCTTTCTTTCTATTTTCTCTCTCTATAATCAACACTTTTGATCTGAACTTGATGATATCTTTGACAATTATTTCTTTCATATTATTCGGTACATCCACCAATTCATTATTGTCGACTTTATACTTACTGTAGTAGTTTAACACAGCATCCAAATCTTCAGTATCTGAACTTTTGACTTCCTTATTACTTGTCAATATTTGATTAATCTTGGATGAAAGGTTTTTGATCTCTATGGGAGTTGCTTCGATTTTATCCATATACTGATCAAGCTCAGGATCTACATGTATCTGTGTATCCTTCACAAATTCGCTTATGGTGTCTTTGAATGATATATAGAACTGTTTCAAGTCCCTTAAATGGTCAAACTTAACATATACAATCTTGTTATCAATAAATCCATAATCCACTCTCGACCAGGTATAATTGTGGCCAATTAAAGTGTTGAGAATCTTTTCGACTGCTATTCTTCTTATATTAGGGAAGTTTTGGACTATAGCTATGGTCAACTGATCTTTCTTATTGGATGGAAGGAATGATTTGACATCAACATACTTTTCAGGTTCCTCGTTCTGGTGCTCTTCCACATGCTCCTCTTCGATTTGTGATTTCTTCAGCTCAAGTGACTTATTACTTAAGAGTTTTTGGGTGTTGGAAGCCACTATGTCACTGACATCTATGGTGTTGAAAGTGGGGATGGAGGGCTTAACTTCGGACTCAATGGACACACTGAGCGATTGAACTGGCTTAAGAAGCGAGAGAAGCTTCAGATGTGTAGGGAGCGTGTATGGGGCCACGTTCGTTATATCAGGCATTGTAGGTCTTTGGTAGTTCCCGTGGTATTAATAATAAGATACGAATTATGGTCTAGAACAGTGCTTTAAAAGGCCAGCAGTCCGAGTGGGAGGTGACGACTTGATGGTACTATTTGGTAACGATTCGCTTGGTACACCCTCGATGTCGGTTAGTCAGTTATGCTCGTTGATTATGATATAAGTCAACTGGTTATTTGCAGTTTGTAGTCTCACTTTTCAACTCATCTACTCATGAGTGGAATTCCACGCACTTACTGTTCGAAGTGTATACTATCACCTTTACAGCCACTGCATCCCACTTTCTCCCAATACAAGTAACTACCTCACCTGTTGATATGTTGGTGCTTCCCACGTTTGACGGGGGCTTCCCGTCAAATACCCCAAATGGTCCGTTTGCGGCCCTCAAGTCCACCATTCTCAAAGACCAGTCAAACATCGAAGCCTGGGATGCTTTGTTCATGACTTACCAACAGAAGATAGAAGAACAAGTGACGCCAGAGTTAACCACCGAGGTCAACGAGTCCTTCCAGGCTTTGTTGACCCGGTTCCCGTACTTGAGTGAACATTGGAGACTCTGGTCACTATTAGAGTACAAGATGAGTGGAATCAATGCTTCTATCGATGTGTTAAGACGCTCAGTGGAGAACCATCCATTTTCCATTGACTTATGGGTGGATTATCTTAGTGCCTTGAAATCACAGTACGAGGCAAGTCCCAATGAAGACAAATTGACCTTTTTACGGTCCAAGTTTGACCGTGCTATTGACTTAAATGGGTACCAGTTCTCATCGCATCCATTATGGGACAAGATCATAGCGTTTGAAACAGGTATAGATGCCACCTCACCCCAGACTCTCAATATCTACAAGCAAGTCATTAAGATTCCTCTTTACCAGTACGCCCAGTACTATAAACAGTTTGTGGAAATTAATAAGAATTTTAAGGTGGCCGATTTGCTTGATGAGAACGAAATTCTACAATATGTTCAAAAGTTTAATAAGTCATCCATCAAGGAGTTATCATTGATCGAAAAGCACCAGATTATAGACGATTTTTCATATACTGTTTTCACCAAGACTCAACAGGCAGTTAATATCAAGTGGTCGTTCGAATCGTCTATCTTTGTACATAACTTCGATTTAAACCACACCACTTTGAAAGAAGAGTTGAAGAATTGGATCTCCTACTTAGATCATGAAATAAGCCAATCTTCTGATGACCCCAGCTCTACTAAACAAGTGACTATCCTATTTGAAAGGTGTCTTGTTCCTCACTGTTTAAATTCTCAAGTCTGGCTCAAATACTTGGCTTACTTAAACCAAAAGAATCCAGGAAATATGAGACCCGTATACAATAGAGCCATTCAGAACTTTGTGCCCTTAACTGAAAATTTCATTAGATATAATTACGCAAAGTATCTCATCAAAAAGGAGTCTATTGAAAAGTCAAACGAGTTTCTTTTGGAATTAGTACAGAAATTCCGCAACAACAACATGAAACAACAATACTTAGAAGCATTAATTAAACTATTGGAGATTTGGCAGGTAACATCTCCGCTGTTTCAAAGTGAATGTTTGGAGCTCGTAGAGTCTTTCTTCGGAGCATCCAAGAAAAGAAAGGACGAGAAACAAGAAGCTGAAAAGAAAGAAGCACTTACGTTATCATCACTTCTCAACAATGAAGGTATTTGTGTGGTAATTAAATTTTATTTGAGCTCTATTTCCGATACTACCACTATACGACAATTCTATAACAAATATTCACAAAACTCCGTTCTCAAAAACTCTGTATTCTTCTGGAAATTCTTCATTGAATTTGAAGGTATACAAAGAAATATCACCAACTTGGCAGTAATTTTCCACTACATCCGAACTCAAATCCAATTGCCAAAGTCTGTAATTGATTCAATTGTCGAAGCTACTTACGATATTGTATGTGCCAATTTATCGAAGGTATACTCTCTCAATTCTAGTTTGGACAGATTATTAGTTACCAAGGACTCCGAAGTTTCAAATTCTTTAGTGGATAATGCTTCAGCAAGAACCAGAGTATCAGAGAATAATCGTATAATTAGAGATATTGAAAACTTTAGAAATACCAAGTACAATTCTGTTATAAACAAGGAGGAAGAGTTGATAAAAATCTTAAGGAAGCATATCACAAACCCAGGAATATTCATAGATGCTACTCCAGAAATTACCAACAGGTTGATGGACGAGCGAAACAGAATCAAGCTCAATGACGACAAGTTGGTTGTTCCTCCATATCCTAGTTTTAAGAATGTTGAAAAAGCCAGTTTGCCAATCAACTATCCATCTGAACAATAAAAGCATCAAAATAGAAATACTCTAAACCTCTTTATAGCCATGAAAATATAGAGAATGGAATTAGAACACCTTAATTGAGGCTCATGATTAAGTCAGAAATAATGTATTAAAATGTACCATGGTAAAAGAAGTTAGCCGTTGATATACAATATTATGTAGTCCACTTTTGATTATGAAAATTGGTGAACTAAGTAAATCAGTGATGTCGTTTTATTATTATTATTATTATTATTATTATTATTATTATTATTTTATATAAATGAAAAACCCGATCTTGTTAGATCTAACTTCTTGTAATCCCACCAGTCAAACTTATATTTCATCACCTTGACGCCCAATTAACAACAAATCCTTTCTGTAATCAGCCTTAAATGTACATCTGTTGTTTCCATAAACTTCCAAAATCGATAATTTAGGACACGAAGTTCCAACAAGCCCCAAAATTTCATCATCAATTGCTCGAACAAAGCCAAAGTCTGCAGTTGTTAAGAATGGGAATTTCAAATGACTGTAGAATGGCGGAACTTCGTCATCTTCTTCAGATCTCTTTTCTAATTTTTCTCTCAATCCCTTTTTGTATTGGTGATGATCTTCCGTGAATAATTGTAATAAAAATTCTTTAGATAAGTTATGGAGAGAGTTTAATGAAAGTTCAACTAAAGTATGACTAGAATGTTTAAGAAGCGAGTAAATGGCATCATCTCCCAATTCAGTACACTTTGTAACATCAACACTAATCAAACCACCAGTATTGACAGCAGAATATTCGTTGAATGCTTCTGCAAACTTCTCATTAGAGATTTGATCAAGGTTTCTCATGGATAAATGAGTCAAATTAGGACAGAATTTAGTGACACCTTCTGAGATAAACTTATCGGTTAAATTCGAACAGCCATCAACATTTAGGGAAGTCAAGGTTTCACCGGTTATGGCCAAAATGTTAATAAGCAAATCATCAGTAATAAGGTCTTCTTTATGAGGATAAGAGATTTCAAGAGCTTTCAATTTGGAGGGTTCAAGATAATGAGGAATTAAATCATAAACTTCTCCAGAATTGATACCATCTAGCCTTGATAATTTTAAAGATGTCAATCCACGTCCTGCGTTTTCTAACAAACTTATTAAAGCATCATTTTCGAATCTATGAGTATTTCTTACTTCAAATTGAGTTAATTGAGAACCACTTTCTTCAAAATATTCTTGCCAAACCCTATCACTGATTAAGAAAGGACCATTCAAAGATAAACTTGATAAATTCTTTAGATTGGTTTTGAAATAATTAATATTGTCATTGTGCAATTGGCCACACATATACAAAGTTAATGATTCAATATTTGGACAAAATGATGCAATTTTATTTAAGGAATCAGAATCGACATTTGAACAATCCCAAAATTCTAATGACTTCAAGTCTGGATGTAAAAATAAGGACATGGTGGAATTGTTTAAAGATCGATTTTTTGAAAGAATTTTCGATATTTTATTCATGTTCATTTGTCCAATATCACCAAGAGCTTCAACATCATCAATATTTTGAGTGATCTTCTTAATACAAATATCTTGTAACTTTGGAATTCTAACTGTTTGCTTATCCAATAATGCCAGAGCAATCTTTTTACGCTTCTTACGGGAATTGATTTGATTTCTTCTAGCATTTTTCTCTTTTTGTTTAATGGCTTCATTACATGCTTCACACACATAACCGCGTTTATCTTTGATGAAACGTGAATATACTGTCAAATGGAACGTCTTACCACATTCTACGCATGTATCTTCTTCACCAAACTTTTTGAATCCGTTGGTGGCTAAATCTTCGTCACTAAAATCAGGATCTGGTGATTCGCGTCTTTTGGCTCTACCAGCTGCTCTAATGGCTTCTTCCTCTTCATCCACCTCATCATCATCATCGGCTGCTGCTGTACCCCTAGCGCGTCGACGGCGGTTTCTTAATGTTCCACGCACTGATGGAATCTCTTGTTCCTCTTCGTCCTCTGGTTCTTCACTCGCCTGGACCAGACTATCCACTTGATCTGTCAGATGACCTTGCTCTTCTTGATGAGCCTGTTCGTCTCTTCTCCGTCTAAACCCTTCGGTGATACCTTCATTTCTTAAGAACTCGGTAAGTGCCGAGTTCGGGCCTCTGACGCCCGAATACTTTTTGTTCCGTGACATTTGGGGCTTTTTTTGCTTATGGGTTCAATTGGTCGCTTTGGAATTAGTGAGTCTGACTTCAATCGCTGCCTATCGACTATCTTTTTTTTGCCGCAATACTCACTACTCACTATGCACTCCGAACTGAACACTATAGAATTTCCCCAGTACTTAACAGCCTCGCACCAGATGATGGCGGGTGCGTGCACGACCCATACTATTGATAGTTCGCCACTAACCAGGAATCGGGAAACGACCACATCACATCGCTATAAAAAGTTAATTGAATTTAAACACTTTTACCAAATCATTTTTTTTTTCGGAGGTATTCTAGATATTTTCGACATCACATAATAAAAAAAAAACACTCCCGTTTATCGATATATCAACTCCAAGATGCAGATTATCTTCAAGGATTTTAAGAAACAAAAGATACCAATTGAAGTGGAACCAACAGATACCGTGTTGGCCACCAAAGAGAAATTGGGGGCCGAAAAGGGGGTCGAAGCTTCACAACTTAAGTTTGTTTACTCAGGAAAAGTGTTACAGGATGACAAGACTCTTGAGTCCGTTAAGATCAAAGAGGGAGACTCTATTATTTTCATGATTTCTAAGGCCAAGAAGGCTGCCGAACCAGCTCCAGCTCCAGTGGCTGCTCCAGCAGCATCCGATGCATCAGAATCTGCTCCAGCTCAAGCAGCTGGTGCTTCCACCAGCACCAGCACCAGTACCACCACTACTGAAGGTGGTGAAGCTGGTGAACCAAGTTCTGCTTTTACACAAGGTTCTGAAAGAGAAGCCACTATCCAAAACATAATGGAAATGGGTTACGAAAGGGCACAAGTAGAAGCTGCATTGAGAGCTGCCTTCAACAACCCTCATCGTGCTGTTGAATACTTGTTGACTGGTATCCCAGAATCTTTACAAAACCCAGCTCCTTCTGCCCCAGCCCCAGGTGCTGCTCCAGCTCAAGTCCAAGCCCCAGTCGGTGAATCCACTCAAGATGCTGATATTTCTCGTGATGATGACGAAGACCACGGTGAAAACTTATTTGAAGCAGCAGCAGCAGCTGCCCAAGCACAAGGCCAGGCTCCTGCCAACTCTGGTGCTGGTGATCCTGAATTAGGAGAAGAAGACGAAATGACCATATTGAGAAATGCATTACAATCCGATCCTGAATTGATCCAACCAGTTTTGGAAAGATTGGCTCAATCTAACCCTCAAATTGCTGAATTGATCCAACAAGATCCTGAAGCCTTTGTCAGAACCTTCTTAGGTGCTGGAGGTGATGATTTAGGATTTGAAATAGAAGGTGAAGACGCTGAAGGTGTTCCAGAAGGTCAAGTTCGTATTCCTCTTACTGAGCAAGAGAGAGACGCTATAGATAGACTTTGTGAGTTAGGTTTCGAACGTGATATCGTCATTCAAGTTTATTTGGCTTGTGATAAAAACGAAGAAGTCGCTGCTGATATCTTATTTAGGGATATGTAATGTAAATTAGTCTTAATATTACTGTGCAATAATCAAACGGTTAGAAGGTGATGATGATGAAAAGAAGTAGAAAGATAATTATTGTTGTTTATTACTAGAGAGAAAAAGAAGAAGGAGGAATTTTACCAATACGAAATTTTATCCAGGGTACTCTATTTATTTGTATACTGAGCTTACTGGTCTATTATTTCAGACTTTAATATTCAATCTTTCATTGTGTAGTTAGCAAAAGTAGTTTAAAGCTCAAGTTCAGCAAGTGAGTCAATCACTTTATGTTTTTGGACTTGTTCGCCAGTCAAAGGGGCATTTCCTGGTCTTCTTACGATATAACTGTTCATTCCACTGGCAATTGCAGCCTCCACTTCGGCAACATTGTCACTAAGGAATAAGACATTAGAAGATTCGGTTTCTCTACCAATTTCCTTTAATATAGTATCATAAGATGTTCTTTCATACTTGTAACCAGCAGTAGTAATGTCAAAGTATCCAGATAGGTATTGGTTAAGGTCGACCGATTTCCCGTTATCGTCTACATATCCGAACAAGAGGATTTGGGCCTTGATACTACCAGAAGAGTAGATGTAAATTCTGGTCTCTTTGGAAGGATATTCTCTAATGAACTTGATAGAATCCTCATAGATTGGAGCCTTCAATTCTCCAGTTTCGTAACCGGTTTTCCATATGTAACCTTGTAAGGACTTCAAGACAGGATCTTTGACATCGGCCTTGACCAATGCTTGGAAGTATTCCAATGCTGATTCAAGGGATTGTTGGACATTTTCTGGAAGTCCTAAAAGGATCTTTTCAACATCATCATCGGATTTTTCCAAAGGGAAAGTAACTGATTGCAAATATTCAGGCAATTTTTGTAAAAAGTATGGGAACAAAGTGTCCTTGACGAACGTGATAGGACACACAGTGCCCTCAATGTCCAACACAAGGGTATCGATAGCCATTGGTCTAGTTGATAGAATCCACGTTGTGGAAGTGCACGTAAATGAAGTCCATCTTTTGTTGCGAATTGTAATAGATGCGTAATGACAAAATCCATCAGAACCAGAGAAACCAAATGGGAAGACTTGCGAGAAGAACTGAAGAAAAATCCAGAAAATTATAATCGGAAGGAAATAGTAAAGTAGGGAAAAAAAATAACGTTAATTCAGTCATGGCTGTGACAAATTTGGATGGAATGGGTAATTATTTGGTGGTTTTTTGTATGCAATTTATAGTGTGATTATGACCTTTTTTTCACGAAAATTGCCTACTCTTCCACACTGGTACATGTGAAGACACCACTTTGGACATTCCAAGGCGATTGCAATGATAGCCAAAGGATCCAAATATCAGTCCATAACCATCACGACCATCAGCAGTCGCAATCGTGTCTATTGGCAGCTTTAGGGCTACGCGCAACACCCCTATGTTGCCAAATCAGCATGGTTTCGATACTTCACTTCTTCCTCAGGACAATAAGACAGCCACCTCAACAAACTAAAGTATTTCTGGTGGAACCACGGGATCAACGAAAAGACCAGGACCTACTGCAATATCAAGTATCTAACAAACACTGGAGATTGTCATAGCCACTTTGCAGCAGCAGTGGAATGTGTTACGTCCCGTCCATGATGCTTATTACACCCTCAAAAAGAGATTGGAACCAAATAGTCCAATATAAGGCCTGGATCATGGCGCAAAAAAACCGCCTAAGCTTCAACTAATCAGCATGGACTTCGGCTAGACATAGAATAATTCTATCACTGTTGTTGAAAACGGTTTCAAAACGTCCACCAGTGACCCACGAACTGGGTCTTTACCTGATGCATTTGCAATCTGAAAACTTGATTTGCTCAACAATTGTCTTGATAACACGATACCTGGTTCCATTCATATTCATACTTGGACGATTGGATTTTTTTTTTTTTTGGACCATTTTGACTACAACCACGTAACAACATAGTCCGTTAGCTGATCCGGTGTCAAGATCAGTCTGTGATATTTCCGAAGCCTTCATTGGTGTTGCTTTCGGTGATTGTCTGGTTGCAAAAATACCGAGAGCCCGTGCTCCCAACCACGTGACCTCATTCTACTCAACAAATGACTGACATTACCCCAATTCAACTTGACGATAAAAGGTCTTTGGTTCCTTACTACTTCACTTCCCCCTCCATCCTCCATATAACATGAGTGGCGAAGAGAGTCTACCTCTACGCCAAAAGTATCCCCTACCTTATGTCCCACTATTTGAGGAGGACTTGGACTATATCGATGAGAACCATATTGGTGCATTTGCAAAGGCACTAGTTTGGGAAGAGCATGATGAGCAGGTTGAATCAGCAGAATGGTCAAATAACGTTTCTGATGGAGTTTCCTCGGAAGAGGGTGCCACCGAAAACTTGATCAAACGTCAGGATACCCAAGAATTAAAGGATGAAGCCAACGCGATGAGAACCACTGAACTTGAAGCATTAGGTGCAACAGTTAAAAAACCTGATTTAATTGTTTCTAAAAGTGATTGGTATCCTCTTACCAATTCTCCAAAAAGATATAAAAAAAGAGCCAAAACAAGTCATGGAGGAGTACCCAATGAATTTAGATCAAGTTCTGCTTATTCTATATTAAGATGGCCAATCCTATTAGTTATTCTTATATGGGTTTTATTCTTATGTATTCTTTACATCACTGTCCGTTTCTATGTGGCCCTCCTGGAATATTTTTTCACATGGAGAGGTGAACGTAAAGATTTAAGAAATGGGTTACGTGAAGCTAAAACTTATAAAGAATGGATTGAAAATGCCGTATCTTTGGATGAATTTTTAAATCTAGATAAATGGTCCAAAAATCCAAAATTCTCCTATTATGATTATAAAACAGTGGGTCTTACTATTGCCCGTTTAAGAAAGTTACGTATGGATAATGATGATAATGATTTAATTGTATTTTTACAAGGATGTCTTAAAAAGAACTTTGCTGGTATTGAAAATAGACAGCTTTATTCCCATAGATATTATGGAACAAAAGATTTGGTGGCAGAATATGTTGAAGAAGTCCAAAAATGTGTGGATAAAATTGCAGATTCAACCATTGTATCATTTAATACTAAACGGAAATTTTTCAGAATTGTTCTGAAAAATTACGGTAAATCAGCCCTTGTATTAAGTGGAGGAGCCACTTTTGCTTACACACACTTCGGTATAGTTAAAGCTTTACTTGATAATGATTTACTCCCATCTATCGTGTCTGGTACATCAGGTGGTGGATTAATCGCTGGCCTTACTTGTACCAGAACTGATGAAGAATTAAAAAAATTATTGGTACCTGAATTAGCCCGAAAAATTACTGCTTGTGAAGATCCATGGTATGTTTGGATTCCAAGATTTATTCGTACTGGAGCTAGATTCGATGCGGTTAGTTGGGCTAGAAAGGCCAACTTTTTTACCAGAGGCTCCATGACATTTGAAGAAGCATATAAAAGAACAGGTAGAAGATTAAATATTTCTACGGTTCCTGGTGATCCTCATTCTCCTGCAATTCTTTGTAACAGTATTACTTCACCTCATTGTATTATTTGGTCCTCCATTTTAGCATCTTCAGCAGTCCCAGGTATTTTAAATCCTGTGGTTTTAATGATGAAAAATCCTAATAATAATCAAGTTATTCCATTTTCTTTAGGAAGTAAATGGAAGGATGGATCCTTAAGAACCGATATCCCAATTGAAGCACTTAATACTTATTATAATGTTAATTTCTCAATTGTTTCTCAGGTCAATCCTCATATTTCATTATTTTTCTTTGCTCCAAAGGGTACAGTTGGTAGACCAGTCGCAATTGCCAAAAGAAAGACTCATAAAGAGAAATATGCTTCATTGAGAGGTGGATTCATAGCTACCGCATTAGAACAATTATTCAAATTAGAAATTACTAAATGGCTTAAACTTATCAAGACTTTAGATCTTTTACCTCATTTTATGGAACAAGATTGGCTGAATATTTGGCTACAAAGATTTAGTGGTACTATTACTATCTGGCCTAAAAATAAAATTAAAGATTATTGGTATATTTTATCTGATCCAACTGAAGAAAAATTAGAAGAAATGATAATTAAAGGTGAGAAATCAATGTTCCCAAGATTACTTTTTATTAAGCATAGATTAATGATAGAAAGAGCCATTGAAAGAGGAAGAAAGAAAACCAAGTTATCTAATAAGATCAGTAATGTCCTTTCTTCATCATCGGACACTAATGAATTCCAAATTAATAATGTGCAATATGAAGATGATGATGAGTTTGATAGTGATCTGACTGAGTACGAAGACAACGGTTTCACCAACTCAGATAATCAATTCCCTACTGATAGTGATGAAGATGATGACGATTATGTGCCTTCCAGTGGTGATGATGAAGTGATTACTAAACGTAAAGAGTCTCTATTCCGCCAAATACTCCTGCCAATGAAGAGGTATGACAATAGAAGGAACTCGGTTATGTAATTTCAACCAAAAGTTATTGGTATATTTAAAAGAACATTTATGAGCATATTATTTAGATAGAGTTATGAACAGGTTTTGATTAATAAAAGGATTTTATGAAGACAAAAAAAAATACTGTTTTTGTTTATATGTATTAATTGTAGATTCTATTATTGTCTATATTACTATTACTGTTATCATTCAGTTAGTTTGTTGTAAGTAATTCTAAAGGCTATATGGTTTATGATGTTTCAGTAACCAGCAACTTCGTTCATTGCTTATTTTTGAAATAATCTTGTCATTTCAGCATTAAACTTTCCATAATCTGCGATAACACCTTCTCTTTCCAAGAACTGTTCGATATATAATTGTAAGAACTGATCGGTTGTATCGTGCAATATCTGCTTTTCTTCAGGTTTGAATGGTGATAACACCCAAGACCCCATGGTATTCTTTGAAGCATTGGCGGGTTTAGGACCTATTCCAATCCCCAACTTGAGCACATGGTCGTATCGCGATGATACCAAGAACTGATGAAGACTCTTGAGTCCATTATGCGACTCGTTACGTTTAATCTCAGATAATCTCACCTTACCTAAATTATTCTCAAAATCATCATACAACACCAAAATGGTAGATTCTGGTGATATTCTTTCCCCAGACACAAACTCCTTAAAAGCATGGCCAGATTCGTTCATATAACCGTTGGACTTGACAAAGATCACGCTTCCTCCTCCCAACAGGCTGGACGAGTATTTACCCTTTGAAGCCTTTTTAAGTGGCTCTGCCTCATAATGATTCATTAACATCTGAAGCATATAATGACCAGTAGAATGACGGTTGATAGGACCAGGATTGCCCACCGAAAAGATCACTATTGTCTCCATATTCGTTCCGATATAAACAGGTGAAAGACCTTTAGTGCAATACAATCGCAACCTGACTAATCTAGGCCAACAACTTCCACAACGAAGTCCAACAGTTGTTTCGTAGTAATGGCTGTAAAGCAATCTAGTGTATGATCTGAAACCATTTACGTTTCAGAGTGGCCGCGCGATAACATTTTTTGAATCGCGATAAGTTTTAACAAAGATCATCAAACCCTATTCAATGAGTCCACCAGAAGAAGCAGCTCATAGAAGTATGGAACACGAAAGAAGTGTTGAAGAACAGCAATTGGACACAAGTTTGGACAACATACAGAATGAATTGCAAGATTATATAGACCACGAGAGTGACAATGACAACCAACAAGAACACCGAACTGATCAAGCGCCAGAGCAACAACAACAAAGTGAAGAACAACAACGAGAAGAATATGAGTTAGAAAAAGAAGAACCAAATGGAAGCATAAAAGAACCAGAGACCAATGTGGTGTATGAAGAAGCAGAGGAAGAGGAAGACAATGAAGAAGAAGATGATGATTTTGATGATTTTAATGAGGCTAATGACAACGACGACGATGATAGCGATTTCGGGTCGTTTGATGATGCTTCATTTGATAATGAGCCACCAGAGATCCTCAATGTGCCCGGAACAGGGTTCAGCGAGGACGTGTTTGCAGATGACCAGGTTTTTCAAGAGAAATTGGAGGAAGTAATGGGCACTATCTTTCCAGAAGTCACAGTACAAGATCAAGAGTCAGTTCAAGATTCCAATACATTTTTAACCCCAAGATCACTCGAAATATACTCAAAATTATCTACATTGCCACATCTCAGACCTCCTAACTGGATCAAGCTGAACATCCGTCATAATTTGTTGATCAAACTAGGAATACCGATCAATTTAGATGAAATCACTCATGAAAAAGAAGAAAAATTAGAAGTTAAACACTCTCATACTCGTAACAAGTCCATTACCGCTGAAAATATCAACTGGACCGGATTTGATATCCCTGATTTTGATACTTTGAACATATCTAGTGATGACAAGTCCAAGCTTTTGTCTTCTACTCATGATACTTTATCCAGAATAGAGACCGACAATTTAAGCAACTCTGCCAAACAGTACTTGGAAAATTCTACCACCGATGATGTTTTGGACCATAAATTAAAACAATTCCAAGAAAATTTCCAAGAGCTTTTGACACTCAGTAGTGTTTGGAACAGCCACTTATCAGACTTGAAGAAGAACTTCGAAATTTACGAGGGTGTGGTTCAGAACTTCATTGGATACAGTCAAAAGCTAAGAAGAGAGGAGATCATGGATAACTTGAAGAAAGTGAAACATAAGGGAAAGAAAGACAAGAGAATGTGGTGAGATCATTTATAATTAACTCTCCTATTGTTTGTCATACCATTACCATTCATCGTAATAATAAAAAAGCAGTTGTTCCTTACTTCACTAGCCAACTGAATTCCAGCCTAGTTTTGGTCATAGATAATTGAATTAATAGAAATACAAAACACTTATGTGATTATGCTTGCTACAATTAAATGGTTTTTTGTTCTATAGGTTGAATCTTTATTCAAGTAAAAATACAATATACACACAATGGATAATATCCATAAACGCAAAAGGACAAAACAGGTATTCAAAAAGTATGCGTTTTTAAATTTTCAATTGATCAAATGATTAATTTGGATCATCTTAAACCACGAAGAAATGGATGAATCAGTTTTGTAAATTAAATAAGTCATCTCCCATGTAACTATCAATACCTGATTGTAAATTCATATTAATAAATGAATTATCAATAAAGTTGGCATGTAAGGTACCACCTGGGGTAGTTGGAGGGTAACCTACATCACCAACCAAATGATCTTGGCCATGCGGATAATCAACAGCTCCAATCATTTGGGAACCTTCTCCGTGAACACCATTATGATCCACAAGTTGTGGAGATTGTGCTCTGGTTGGTGGAAGACTGGTGGTTGGTTCAGGGAACAATTGAGTAGGCTCGAAATTTTCAAAGAAATTGGAGTTAGCTGGCATTGTTTCTGTCACTAAAGAAATATCTGGGAATGAATGTGCTGAAGAAGTTGGAGAAGTATCGTTAGTAGCCTTTCCACCAGTTGCATTAGAATTATCACCATTATTCTTTGGTTGTTTAAATTTTTGAACCAATTCTTCGAAGTTGGAACTATTATGAACAGGTTTATTGGTATTGGTATTGGTATTATTATTATTATTATTATTATTATTATTATGTTGATGTTGATGTTGATGTTGATCATTGACAGTGTTCGTATTTGGATAATCGTAAACTGCACCACCTGGAGAAATTCCAGAAGCAATAGAATTAGAAGGTGAGTGTCTGCCTCTAACAGAACTTTGGGTATTATTTAAATTGAAAGGAGTAGCAAAAGTGGGTTTTGGTTCTTTGGTAGGAGCAGAACCGCTTGGACCATTTCCATTTTCATTTTCATTTTCATTATCATTATAGAAATCATTAATACTCCCTTCTCTTCTCATGGCCTTAATATTAGCACTAAGCTCTTGGAATTCGGCAATCTTGGTACCATTTTCAATGACCTTTGCTCTCTTAATTTTATCATTGGCGTATTTATCAAATAATTTATTTAATACACCAGCAACAGGCCAATATTTTGCTAATTCACGTAAAACCTGTTTGGTAACAAACAAAGAATCAGAAGCAGTGATGGCAACCACTTGACTTGAAGAATCAACATGATAAATCAACATCATTAAAGCACTGAATATAATATAAACAAATATCACCGGACAATATTTCACTTGTTCACGTTTATATAAAATCTTGGAAACCATTGAAATCATTCTAGCAGCTTGGAAAGAAATACCCCAAGAAGGATATCTATAATTATTTGGATTAGTAGAACTTGATTTAGCCATCTTAATTAAATTGGATCTGTGAATCAAGTATAATCTATTATAATATTGAGCATTTAATAAGCAACAATAGAAATTTTGATTGGCTGGATCATTAACTGAAAACACTAATTGAGGAGGTAAATTAGTAAACCAAATACCCATCAACATGTCACAATGTTGAATAATTGAGAATTTATTCTTTCTTCTTAAATGTTCCGATTTAACCGAATATTGATGCTTAATAATAATACCTGTAATTTCAGCCAATTTAACCAAATGAATAAAATATAATGCTTTAGTTTCATCGACAGGATAAGGAGAAACAATTCCTAATTCTGGATCATTTTCATCAAAATCATCCATAGTTAACATTGGAACATCACAGTCATTCAAATCAATTGCTGCAGGTCTACCAAAAGCAATTGCAACATTACGATCTTTTTCGAATAAACACCACCATATTCTTCTCCATATTTTCTTTTCAGAAGAACTTAAAGTTTTAGACATACTGATATCTCTTTGGAAACCAAAACCTTGAGCTAAAGCAATTGCAACTTTAGTCCAATAGTAGGAGTTTCTGGTGACATCTTCAGGACCTTCCCAAAAAGAACCAATAAGTAATAAAGTTTGAAGAACAGAAACAGGATCACTTTCATAATTGGCTTCATATAAAGATTTAGCTCTTCTGAAAAATGTAAGAGAAGCCAAATTTGTAGAATTATTTTGATCACGTAATAAAGGATTATTGGAAACTCTACTACCACATAATAAAACCGATTGTAAAAGCATTAATGAAGGATTATCATCAGGATCTTCGAATTTTTGCATGAATTCAGTACGATTAATAACTGGCATTAAAGGATGAACATGTTCGAAATAGGAATGGATTATATCAAGACATAATTCTCTGGTAGGTAATAAGAAAGCACCTCTTAATTTCAAGATTTCTAATTCAACAGAATCTAAAGCGTCATCATTTACATCAAAAATATCTGCAGTCAATTGAAGATGATTTTCATCAACTTTTTGAGCTATTGAGCCGATTGATGAAGAACCTAAGAATGTAAGGGCAGCAGTTTTAGTTTTTGAACTTAGAATCTCGCGTTTATGCATCGAAGGTCTGTTTTTATAACTTGAAGTTAAAGAAGGAGGCAAACTAACTTGAGAAATATTAAGAAGGGTTTCATTATTAGGAGAATCTTCTCTGATTTTGTTGGAATCAGAATGTTCCGGTAGGTCTCCTTGATCTTCAAAATCTGATTTTTCTTTCTTGGGAATAGCAGCTTGTTGTTTACGTTTTGGTTTTGGTTCACTTGAATTATTACCTCTCTTTTTAGCTTCAGGTAATACACAATCACATCCAAATGTTATACAGTTTGTACAAGGAATATGAATTTCTGCATCACAACGGACTTTTCTAGAACGGCAAACAGTACAAGCTCTACTACCCCTTGGACGTTTATATTTGATGGTAAAAGATTTTGGTTTATCATTAGATTTGGAGTTATTATCCTTGTTTGCAGACTGGGCCAACACCTCTGCTTGGGAAGGTTTTTGAGATTTATTGGACTTATTCTTTCCCATATTGTCTAAAGCATTATCTTCAGGTTCTTTCTTTATTGACCCCATATTTGGTTGGTATCCTTTTGTATATTACACTGGCAAAGAAAAAAAGAAAGGGCAAACGACAAGAAAAAAAGAATAAAGAAACAAGACTGATGGTTCAGGAAACAAGGAGTTGTTGAAAAAAGTGTCTAGATGGGTGATAGAAGCTAGTACACGGCGGCAAAAGGACCAAAAAAAAAACAACTGATAAAAGTGAGGATGATGATAACGTTGGTGTGAGTGGATGGGTGAGTGGTTGGTAGTGTCGTGAGCGTGTGAGTGTGGATGGCAGGGGTTTTAGGTGGTAGTAGTAAGTTTAGCTGGTAGTGATTGATTGACTTTAGCAAGGGAAAGAAAAAAAAAAGGAGAGCCTTTAAAGTCAAAAGTCGAGGCGGAGGGTATGGAGGGTAAAAGTGGGAAATCTGTGGATTAAAAATATCACGATGATTCGTCACTACTAAAACGGTTGTCTCCAGTAGAAAATTTAAAAAAAAAGAAAGAGTGATAAAATTAGTCTTGCTATAGAGAAGTTTATTTAGGTAGGTCTATTGTTTTAGTGCACCTTACATAAAAAGCAGGGCAAAGGATCAAACACCACCAGTCTAAACGAGGCTAGTGTGAGCAAAAAATAATGGAATTGTGCGACACTTTGTACCGACCGATTTTGCCTACACCGAGAATAGGCCATTCCTACCGACCGGACAGGGTGAAACATAGTTACGGTGTGAGGCCGGGGAAAATACTGGAGAAGGTCAGTAGCAGAGAGAAGCAGCACCCCACCCTCATCCGGTGACAAAATGACTGATTCGCCAATTAACCAGGCCAGTTGATACAACCATCCATTACCCCAATTTACAAGAAATTAAAAAAAAAAAAAAAAAAAAAACTGTGCACCGCAACTCATGTTTCGGAGCTTGATAACAGCGAGTTTGATTACATATGGTGAAAAGAGTACGGGCCCATACTCTCCCCCAGGAACACACAACAACATACAGCCGAATGTTCCCGATCGCCGTTGGCAAGAGTTGGGGTATGATTTGGGGGATTCGATGAGGGTGAATATTTTTTTTCCGTTGTTAATGTGTTAATCTACTCCGATACAGCTTAATAATTAATTGCCACTGGCTCAATTATTGGCAGGCTTCGCTGACAAAAGCATCAAAAAACCGGTGACAAACTGTAGCGCGAACTAGAAAGGGTGAAACTACTGGGGTAAACATGGGGAAAATTTTTTTTTATTATTATTTTGTTACTTCAATGACTCCTCAACCCGGTGACATCCATGAGATGTCCACTTGAAATTGATAGGGACAGAGTCCCACGATTCCCACCCGTTCCCACAACTAAAGAGATATTGTAGAATATAATACAAGAAAGCGAATCATAATCATCGGGGCTTGTCGGAGTTGAACAAAACCAACCTAAAAAAGAGAATTAAACCTTTAAATTGGTTATGTAAAATTTTTTACATGGGAAGCGAGAGTTTCGCCAATTTCCTGAATTTTCGATGCTCAAATCTTCAGTTCTAATCGGTTTTGCCCATCTTACATATCATATAATTTCACCAATTAGCCTATGAGTCGTGTGCCCTTGATACTGGTATCATCTAAAAATTCTACTTCGATTCTGCCCTCTCCACTTTCTTGGTGGAATTTAATACTTATAATTTAGTCGAAATATGAAGTATATTGAATTTTTTTGCAAAAAAAAAAATATAGGAAGATTGACGTGCTTAGGGAGATTTTAAAAATGGTTTTTAGATAATGTTGTAGGTTGGGGTTCATAATCTGTTCCAGTCAAATTCTTCGCTCGGTATTGGGGTTATTTTTCCCAATTCGTTGGCCTCTCCGAAAGCGGAACATGCGGGGCGTAATAGGAGACAATCTATCTATCCTTCACAAAAACAACCATACAAAAAAATATTGTTATACTCCGAAACTTCAACATCTTAAGCTGCGAAACTTGAACAAGTACTGATGGAAATAACCCCATTTTTACCGTTTCAAGCCTAAAAATCTTTGGTTTGTCACCACTCGCAAAAAATTTCCACTTAACTAGTTGGAACTCCATCTTGTATGGCGATGGTCAGCCTATAGGAAAGACAAGTAGTACCAAAAGGTGGAGCCTATGTGGCGGTAATCAAGAAGACAGATGTGCTGGTATACATGCCAAGTCTTACGGTGGTGACAGTTTATTAGTCACCAGATGAATTGGTCAATGTGAAATATTTTTTTTGTGCTTGAGTTAATAATACAATAAGACTATAACCAGGATGAAATTCTATACAAGATGGAGCCAATGTATTGGAATTACGGGCCAATGCACCTTGTACTAAACTCAAGGGTGTTCTATCCAAGAACCTTTCAAGTGTAATGAGTATCCTTATTGATTAATAGCTTGTTTTTACACTGTTTGAAGGGCTATCCAGATACTCCAGTATATAGCCCAGTATGTATTCTATACCATATCTACAACTATACGATCTGGTGTAACAGCCTGTCAAATTATGGTCCATCCTTCAGCCACCTTTTATGTTTTATTATTTTGCACCCAATCTCTATAGCACATTATGTTTCAAACAGTGTGTGTTTGACAATCCGTTAGATAAGAGATAGATATAATTTTCGGGAAGTCAGGGAATAAGAGAAATTTGGACCGGAGGGGGTTTGAAAGTACAGAAAAGGACTGGAACCATACAGAGCCAAGCTCCACCAGTCTATAGTAAAATAGATCGAAGATCAAGACTTAAACCAAATATTTTGCCTTCTCTTTGTTCTTTGATTAATCTATGGCTTTGAAAAATATTCAAAAATCATTGAGCCAGAAAGAACATGACGGATTTTATGAAAAAAACACCAATTTCTACCCAATAAAAAACCACGGGAATAACTTGATCTATCTGCTATTGCTTTCACACCAACACAAAATTGTTACATGAAAGATTCATCCAACCTTACAATATCCTTTGCTCTATCTATATCAATTGGTCTTCTATTGATTGCAAAAAGTGCACAGACAAAAAATTACCCAGATAACCCGTACCACATTGGAATCTCCTAAAGTCTCTTAGACTGATACCATTAGCCCAACACCTGCTTATCAAGATACACCACCTCATTTATATCTACCATCTTACCTCTTAGTCCTTCACTCTCTCAGCACATCTTTTCCTTCACACAGTCTTGTATCAGATAACCAAGTTCGCACCCAGATCTGAAACTTTAAAACCCCAGCTCATAATCACCAAACCATCACTACACTCTCTTTCAAACCACTAGAGCATGGGCGGATGGGACTGGAAACTCATTGCGCTGACCTCGGCAGCTTTGGTCTCGTCCTTCTTAATCATCCGTGAGTTCAACCGCATCTCAGAATCATCCAAGTCTACATCTCAGAATCTTACGCTACTTTCTCCAAAGTCAAGAGGTGTAGAGTCGTTGATTGGAAACACCCCATTAATAGAAATCAAGTCATTATCACGTCTCACCGGGTGCAAGATCTATGCCAAGCTTGAATTGAACAATCCGGGTGGAAGTGCCAAAGATAGAGTGGCGTTGGCCATCATTAGAGCCAATGAGAAGACTGGTAAACTCAGACCAAACCATGGAGATTTGATCTTTGAAGGAACCTCGGGATCCACCGGTATTTCCTTTGCTATGCTTGCAAATGCCTTAGGATACAAGGCCCATATATGTTTACCAGATGATACTTCACCAGAAAAGATTCAACTTTTGCGGTCATTAGGTGCAGAGGTTGAACCAGTTAAACCAGCACCAATCGTGGATCCAAATCAATATACAAATGCGGCCAGAAATTCAGCTATCAGAATAGATTCAGATCCCAACGATCCTCGTAATGCTGTGTTTGCTGACCAGTTCGAAAATGATGCAAATTGGAGAATTCATTATACTACAACTGGCCCTGAAATATGGACTCAGATGGATGGCTCGATAGATGTGTTTATCAATGGTTCTGGAACCGGTGGTACCATTGCAGGAGTCTCCAAGTATTTAAAGGAACATAACGAAGATGTAAAAATTGTTTTGGCTGATCCTCAAGGGTCTGGTTTGGCAAATAGAGTTAACTACGGTGTGATGTACGATACGGTGGAAAAGGAAGGAACCAGAAGAAGACACCAAGTGGATACTGTGGTTGAAGGAATTGGTCTCAACAGACTTACCTGGAATTTCAAGCAAGGTGAATCATATATCGATGAAGCTATTAGAGTTTCAGACGACCAAGCGTTGAAAATGGCCAAGTTCTTGTGTATTAACGATGGCTTATTCTGGGGATCTTCTGCTGCTATCAATTGTGTAGCAGCTGTCGAAACCGCTTTAAAATATGGACCAGGTCAGAAGATAGTAGTCGTTGCTTGTGACTCTGGTGCTCGTCATTTATCCAAGTTCTGGAAATTTGCCCAAGAACAACCAGATGATGTTACCTTGGACGATATACTTCAATCCAACGAATAAGAACAATATGAATGAAAAAGAAAAGTATCGGTACAGCTATATTCTCTACAAGATATGGCTCGTTTTGTAATCATTATTAATGAACATACTAGTATATTATATTATAGAGAAGAAGTTCATACTCATGTATTAGTCTAATTTATGTGACACATGGTAATCGGGACCACGATTACCTGTTCTTAGCAGCTTCAGCTTCAATCAACTTCTTTTTTGTTTCACGATAAATCTTTACCGTACTCAAAGCAGCTGCACTTATACCCATCCAAGTTTGAATTGTGTCAAATGGTAACCTTAATTCAAAAACAGTATAAGAGTTGAAAACTAAGTCAGAAATATTCTTATAGATATCCAAATAAGAGTTATTCTTTTTAAACTGAATATCATTTAAGAGTTTCAAATCTTCTTTAGATGCCTTTTCTGGAAGTTTGTTATTATGATGCACAGCATGACCACCTAATAATTGTTTTGATAAGATTTTAGCTTTGTTTTTCACTTGAATTTGAATTTTAACATCCATTTCTTGTTGAGTTAACATTTGAGATTTTTCATAAGCATTATATAAATTTAACCAAGTATCGTAGTACCAAGCTAAAGATTCATGTCTAGCAGACAAAGTTTTTAAGTTCGAATCGGAATAAAATCCCAATTTTAAAAGCAAATTAGTTTCATCAAAAATACTATAATAGCAACCAAAGATTTCACCTAAAGTAGCTCTGTTGAATAATTTAACATAATTAACTTTAACATCAGCATCTTTAAAATTGATATTTTCTTTGAATTTCTTCAATAATCCTCTTATTCTGAAAGGACTTTTACCAAATCTTAAATATTGTCTGTAGGTGGATAAACCAGCAACCATTCCTGTTAATTTAGATTGGAAAATAGAACATACCAAGATTACCACAGTTCTGATGAAGTTTCTTGGATGTTTTATGAAGTTTCTGATCAAATTCAATTGCTTTTCTTTGTTGTTGTATCTTTTATTAATGATATCGATGTTGATCGTAGAATCACTAAGATAAGTTTGGGATTTATCAGCATGATAAAGCATTAATTTCAATACATATTGACCTAACTTGGCCATTTTATCTTTACCTGTTATATCATTAAGTAAATCCCAGAACACGTCCCAAGAAGTTACGCTGTGAACAAAGTCTTCAGATGAAATGGATGAAGATTCAGAAGATGTGGACGAAGTTTCATCGTCGAGATGTTTTTCATTGATTATAACATCATTAACTTTTTGGGCACTTATCGGAGTGATATAGTTGAAGGTGTTTGTCAGTTTCAGAGGAGTAGTTTCTATTTTGTGTTGTTGTTGTTGTTGTTGTTGTTGTTGTTGATGATGATGTTGGTGAAGTTGATGAAGTTGTTGCTGTTGTTGATGTAATATAGTCATATCCTCGTAATATTGAGGTAATTTAGAAGGGGAAATATTAGGACTTTGAACCCACTCGGACTGGAATGTGTGTAGCGGGCTTGGATATTGATATGTGTTTGGAGTAGTAACTTTGTTTCGAAGAAAATTGTTGTAACTATAATCTGGGGAATGTCGATCTCTAATAGCCTCGGTTATCCTATGAAATTGTGATGGATGTCTATGAGCTTGAGTATGTATTTGAGAAGGAAGTTGCTGGTGTTGAGGCTGTGATTGTTGTTCAGGGATTGGTTGAGGAATCGATCGTTGACCTTGAGTGGTTGAAGCGGCCACGTTGTTGGAGATGTTGTTTTGAATCTTTCTAGGAAATTCACTAGTAGCGGGGTCAATGTTTTGATTGATAGGAATAGAATCAGGAATAGAATCACCACCAATGGATGAATACGGTGATTTCGCAGGATCACTGGATGTGTCGTATTGGTGAGATACGAGATGGTCGGTATCGAGACTCATCAAGAAAAATTTTAACCTGGATATGGACGGAGTTTTATATGATATACTCTCAAAAATCTTATTCAAGTTTGAGATTACGGGAACATTGAAAGGAGGGGTTTTTGTGTCACGTTAAACCACTAATGCAACCGAGATGGAACGTTGCAGGCCAATTTATTATGTGCGACAAATGGAACCGGAGAGGGTCCCTGGAATTTTCCACGGAGTCTGCAATGTAACGAGGTTAGAAAACGTTGAACGGTTGCTTGTCTAGCGATGAGCTGGTTGAATGTTCTTTTGGTGGTAGCAGGATTTTTTGTTGAGGCTTTAGTTGAGGTGTAGAATAAAAAAAAAGACACAAGACACAAGACACTCGCCATGTGCCGGATGAATGGGCTGGAGATGACAAAGACAAAGACCAGCGAAATAGTGAGAGATCCAGTAGAGATTGGGAGGAGAGGGGGTTTACGGAGTAACGGGATTCAGGGATAATTGGCATTTTCTTTAGGAAATTTAGTGGGTTGTTAGCCTGTGGTGCCTATTAATACCACTGGTACTGTGGTGCGAAGTACCAGAGCCAAAGATGCAATGTTGCATTGTAGATAGGATGGATACTCTGGCGAAACAATTGATACCCTATGGAAGTGACGTTGGTCAACCTGTTATGGGACCACGAGTGTATTTGATATAGCCAACTATCCTTAGGCTGTAGTAGTCAATAGTAGAGTGAACTAGAAATTATAGTATTTTCAAAATGGTAAAAAAATAATCAGGTTGATATTTTGCAGCTACTACACAACCAGTGATAATCTCTGGCCTTTATTCAAATCGGTTATTGGTTCCTTCTAGACCGAAATAAATAGCATGCTATTTTTGCACCCATTGTGCCAATTCCATCAATAGCTCCAATCGACACTCTCTGTGTCTCCTGAGACCTGTACCAATTCAAACTGGCCAGATCCAATCACATGAAAACCTTATCTTTTTGTGAGTACTTCCCAAAGCCATGCTTCAATTCCTACATAGCGCCAATTTTACCCTTTAAGTTAGCCGAATTAAGGTATACAGGTGTATTTTCTATACACAATAAATAATTTGGTCTGCAAATACTTTTTTATATACATACCAACCAATCGTATCGTAAATCATTACTCGTTCATCGTATAGAATGAACAATAAATCAACTCTCGGAGCAAAAAACAAGGAATGAATGTAGATACCGACTGATTAAACGAGAGGTACTCGATAAGCCAAGTTTGGCAGATTTGAGTACCAATTTTTTCTCCTTTATTATTTCGTGGTAACTATTGGTTTCAGCCAAAAAATAATATAGAGAAATGAATTATATGAGAAGTGAATAAAATATGGGAAATGAATAGACCTGCCCATTTTATTTCGAATTTAAATTAAATTTCGTATTTTTTTCTCTTAAATTTTTTTTGTAAAGTTGTTGTTGGCGCCTTATAGCAAAATTTGAAGAAATTGAATAAATTTAGATTAGATTATTGTGGAAAGGATTCTTTTAATATTTCGGAGCTTGGACCCATCATAAATGCACCAACACTACCCAAATAACCTTCATGACGTAAAAAATAAGATTTCATGTCACCTTTAGACCAGAAATTAACAGCAAAACTAAGAGTATGAATAGTTTGCATATGTCCTGATATGTAACTGCCACCAAAATAGATTCTCTTTAAATTAAATCTGACCGCTTGCAAATAAGCAATTTGGCCAATGTTATTGGAAACCAGATATAATAAAGATCTTGCAATATCTTCAGGTTTAAACTGAGCCAATTTTTCAGCTGGAGTTAATGGTTTTGAATGTTGGAAACGTAATTTTTTGAAGACCTTAGCAAATGAAGAAGCAATATGACTTGATTTTAAACCGATTTTGTTATAGTTTGAACCATAAATATCACCAACTAATAAATCAATATTTTCATTATTACCTCTCAGGGCCATTTCCAACATTTCATTATAATCTTTAGCATCAGTTAATAAAGATAAAAGACCCCATAAAGTACCACCACCAAGCGAAGAACCACCAATTCTTTCAAAGCCTTGAGGTCCTGGACCAGTCACTTTAATCATGGAAACACCACTTCCAATATTAACTAATAAATATGGATATATAGCATGAGGATCCTGAAGTGCTTGAGAAGACACAGTATGATTTGATTCAAGATCATAAGTGAAGATTTCATTTGGGATTTTGGTGATTAACCAATCTAAACCTTTAATAAGACATTCCATTTCATCTTCAGCCACGATTTTCATAGGTAATTTATGCTTTCTAAAAGTTTTTGTCATCAACTGATAGAATTTACTTGCACCACCACCAGTAGCCATAATATAAGTAATTGGGGGAGCACTTGGTTTATGAATAGATTTTTGAATTAATTTAATCATGAAATGAAGAGTTTCAGTAGCAAGGTTTTCAGTTTGGAAATCACGGAAATGCAATTTCCCACCATTTTGACCAGTTTTACTCTTGGTGAAATATACCAATTTGGTCAAAGTACCACCGATATCTACCGATATGTGTATTATTTCTGAATTATGTTGAGGTAAGGTGATATTTTTAGTGTAGTCAAAGTCTTCGTCGTCCACATCAATATCCACGTCTTTGTCATCGTCTTCCGATTCCGAACTGAGTTCTGGTGATGGAGTACTGGTGGTAGAGGTGGAGCTTGATGAAGGATTGGAATCTCTTAGTAAGTGATCATTGGCGATATATGCTCCAGAGCAGTCGATCTTTATGGTACCAGGATATGCGTTTTTGAGGTTCTTGAGTTCTTCGGCGGAAGGAATTCTCTTCTGTAGTTTCCCCATAATGACAAATGAATGAATGATTGAATAAATATAGAGGTTTCAGGATTAGAAGCTTTGGTAACTTGGTAACTTGGTAACTTGGTAACTTGGTAAGTGTGGATTGGTGATATTTGGCTGATATAAAGAATGAATGAATAAATAAATAAATAAGGTATCAATTAGGGATGTCTCCTTTTACCCCTAAGCTGAAAATAACTGGGAATGAAAAAAAAAAAAAAACCGGGATTTGGATGCTAATCTGATCAATAAGAAAAACGATCCGTAGTTTCGTGATACTGAGGATTCCAGGCTCTAGAGAACTCGAAGAATGGGAAATTGGTATTTCAAAAAATCAAAAATATCGGGTACACTTTTGCCTCAACTCAAAACTCAATTTGGCAATTATTCACTACTTTATAGTTTCTCAAAGATTTGTCAGGTCTCGTATCGGAGTATGGGTAGGAAATTTTTTGGTGTGGGTTTCTCCAAAAAAAAAAAAAAGTCATCCTCGGACGGTGTAAAAAAGATTGCAAAATAGGAGCCGACTATTTGCCAGAATAGGTACACCCCGAACCCTGTGAAATGTTGGGGACGCTGAAGGTGCTAAAGGTGCTAAAACCAGTACTTGGGTACAGAATCTACACATACATATTCCCACAGCTAAGAACAAATACAGAGTAGTAGTAATAGAAATAGTAGTAGTAACTGTAGTGCTAGTGCTAGTGCTAGTGTAAGAGGGTTATTTGAATTGGTGTGTAAAGAGATGCCCCACTTATGGTGGAGGAATGTCATCTCAGTTGAAAGCAACCGTTTTTTTTTTCTTTCTTCAAACAATCAAAGGTGTTTCACGGTGTTAACTGTTTGCTTTCTGTGTTAAGGCACTTCCTTTGGTACGAAGCCAAAGATATTTTTTTGTCGCGGGTTTGCGGACATCAATAGCCCCTAACTCGTTGGAGTGGTTGGGTTGCATCACGTGAACACCACAACTGTTGGGTGGGAGGGTAGGAGCAAGGAGTTTCGGGTTGATTACGGTGGTTATGAGCAGCTGAACAGTGGGTGTATTTGGCTTCTGGCGATAAGAACCTTGACTTGGAAAGGAAATCGGTATTGAAATCAAGGGGAAATGCGATTAGTAAGATCCATTCCTGGTATAACCGATCGCAAAAATTGAAGTCCATATGAGAGAGTAGCCATAGAACCAAACCACAGAACTAAAGTAGAAGAATACTAGTCACTCACAGGAATAGATGAACGTGAATCGCCAAAGACCAGAGCAGCCAAAGGGCTTTTTCGGAAACCTATACGGGGCCCGCATTGGGTGCAAAAATGTACACCAATGCCCCACAGTCCAGATTCTCTCGTTCCCAGTTATCTCTAGTGGGGGGAACGAGAGGTGACTGTCCCTCTTCTATGTCCTTCCAGTAGTATAACATCGAAACGATCTAGATAGCTCTAGAATGAGCCAAGAACTCAAGGGAAGTAAGTTGGTAAATTTGTGAGTATTGTAGTTATGATGTTTTTTGAGTATTGCTGCTCCTTCAAACGTTGCTCTTCTCGGATTTTCTGAACAAGGTTGGAGATCGCAGCGTTCAAGACGAATAATTTTGGTGGAGTACCATTTTTCAAATGATCGAGATAACCATCCACTATAAGTTGAGTAATAACTCTCAAGTTATCATGATCCCGGGAGACTCTGAAGAGATAATTGATACTACCATCGGCGTTACATCTTACCAAATAGTCGTACAATTCGGACGCCATGATGTCCCTGTTGTTGGGGTGGGTTCATATCAACAGAGAAAGTGCTTTCCTGAAATTCACGGACTTCTTCGTAGAATGTTTTGATGTGATAATACAAGACAGCATTTTCATTTGAACAAATTTGCTGGTAAAGAATTTGTAATTGGATCTCAAAAAAATTGAACCTCCCAATACTTGGTGGTAATAGGTTTCTGGTCCAAAATTCCACCATAAGCTCTTTGGCGAAATCACTATAAACCAAAGCAGCACATATGTTGGTGCACCCATAAAACTCCAATCTGGCACATCGTGGGTCTTTAGTACCATAAGTGAGAAACTTCTTAGCGTCGGGATTATAAGAGATGTAAACATCAAAAGCGACAGACCAGGGGCCAAGAGATTCAGGGTCACGGGTGTTAAAAGGCTTAAGGTCTTTGAATACAAATTCGTACCTTTGTAGGCATTCAAGAGCGTCTTTACCTCCTCTAAAATTGGAGCGCGAGCATTTTCATTGGCATAGTAATTGGATTCTCCCTCGGCACCGAGAGGTTTAGGGGTGGTGTTGTCCAGTTCTATTGTAAGTGCACGGGGAAAAGTTTCAGCTTCTGTCGTCTCTAGATCTAATTTAAACAAGTGTTCTTGGTGAATACTAATGGGACTTTCACTTTCACACCCAAATTCATGTTGAGCCACGTGACGCCGATACCGTGACTTCATGTATTGGGGATAGTGAAGATATTTGGAATCTTCATCTTTATCCTTGGTAGCTTCCGAAAACACGGTTTCCCCTCCTGCTGGCTTTTCTCGATATCTTATTGCGGTCTATATAAACCGCCCAAATTTCTTATATATAAAAACCTAAGTTGAATATATAGTCTTTTTGTTAGATTTAATTAATTTCACCAATTTAATAGTAGTAATATTTAGAGAAGGTCGACGATCTAATAATCCATACTATATAGTATCATTCCTTTTGGTATTCATGAGTCCAATCTTATTCGGACTGCCAATACTTTTAGTTGGGAGTCCAACAGATTATATTAGAGTTAGCCCAGTAGAACCCCACAAACCCACACAAAACACCCTAAAGCTTGTAATTAGTTCCATACATTTAATACATTCCATACACTTCTTTTACGTTAGACTCCACCTTTTCTTACCCAATTCTTACCACGTCCCCCAACTTCCCGTTCTTTCTCCAATATCTGACTCGATGATTACGTAATCAGATCAATACATTGGAAAATTTTAACCAGTATCAGAGTCACCTTGTCCACCAAAATGGCCGATACCTCAGACAAAATGGCCTCAACGAGCTTGGGCTCGTTACTCTCTCTTTCCAATGCATTTGTTCCTTCATTATACGATTTGAAGCTTGACATTGACCACACCAAACCTAATTTTTCAGGTATTGCAAAGATCGACTTGACCAAAAATGGACAATCTGAACAATCTACATCGTTTCAATTGTCCTTACATGCAAACAAATTGATCATCACCAAGGCATTTTTAACCGACGAGTTGGGAGAATCCAAATTAAGTGTATCTTACGATAGACCCAACCAAGTGGTTAATCTTACATCAGAAACTTCACCATCAACCCCAAAATTCGTCACCATTCACTACTTTGGACAAATCAATAAGATTCAAACTTACCAAGATACTACTTACGGGTTGTTCAAGACCAATTATCTGGACTCGGTAACTGGAAGATCTGATAACTTTATCTTGGCCACTCATTGTCAACCACATGGTGCCAGACTCTTATTCCCATTGATTGATGAAGTGCATTTTAAAGTACCAATTAAATTAACCATTGAAACCAATGAGAAATTCAATGTCATGTCCAACTCTCCTTTGGTAGAAGATGATTCTAGAACCACTATTTTCGAATTTGAACCTACTCCTCCAATTTCTCCTTCTGTTTTTGGGTTCGTTGTTGGTGATTTCAGTTATGTTGAAACCTATGCTGGTCCTACCAGAGTCAGAGTATATAACGCTATTGGTGAAGCTACTCTGGGAAGTTATGCTCTTGAAGTGATGAGAGACTCCATTACTATTTTAGAGAAGCTTCTTGACTTCAAGTTCCCTTTGAAAAAGCTCGATCTTGTTGGTTTACCATTTTTAAGTGATGGTGCAATGGAAAATTGGGGTATGATCACTGTCATTCGTAACCAAATCCAACTTGAAGGTAAAGGATCTCTCGAACAAAGAGTCCACATGCAAAAATTAATTGCTCATGAAGTGGTTCACCAATGGATTGGTAACTTGATCACTTTTGATGATTATACCAACCTCTGGTTGAACGAAGCATTCGCTACTTGGTTAGGTAATTACGTGGTTCATGTTTCTGATTTCGATAAATCTATTGATACGAAATATGAAGTCCAAGAAATTGAAAACTACGAATCATTCCTTGATGAAGACTCTTTGGCTGACGAAAATAATCTTTTGATCCCAAGTATTCATCAATATATCACCAAGATAGATACTGGAATTGACGCCACCACTGGTACTATTTTTGAAACCAAATCTTATGAAAAGGGTATTATTCTTCTCAGAATGATTGCCAGTATTTTACAAGCAGACGTTTCCAATGAAGTAGGCGAAGACTACTCCCAAATACTTACTGGTTTAAGTAAGGTGCTTGAAAAATACCAGTTCAAATGTATCAAGGCATTTGATATTTGGAATACTTTGAACGAGTCAACCTCAGTCGATCTTCCAAGTTTTGTTCACTCTTGGACCAGACTCCAAGGTTATCCAATAGTTACTGTTAAGAGAAACAACGATAAGCTTTATTTCGAACAACACACTTATATCTACAACTCTACTGCACAAGAAATGAAGTTAGAAGACCACCCATTCCACATCCCATTATTTGTCAAGGTATTAGATAACAAGGGATCTATGAAGTTAGTCAATGTCATTATGACCGATAGAAAGTTTGAGTTAGATATTCCAGCTGGTCAATTGGTCTCTATCAATAGTAAACGTGGTGGTTACTATAGAACGCTTTACTCGCAAGAACTTATCAGTGAAATAATTGAACATCTTGTTGCTAATAGATTATCCGATGTCGAAATTATTTCTATCATTAATGACTATGGAAAGATTTTGGGTACTTCCAACTCTACAAGTAGAGAATTGATTGATTTAATTAAGATCATTGAATCTTTGGCTAATCATAAATGGACCACCGACTATCAAGTCTTAAAGGCAGCATTAAATTACCTTGAAACGTTTAACAATATCTTGATGCATTTCAGTGAATATACTGAATTTGAAGCTTGGCTTGGACGCTTTATCTCTAAGCTTCACAAGAAGCTTGGTCATTGGGATTCTATCTATAATTTGACTCGTGAAAGCTCATTATTAGAAGTTGAAGTGAGAAATTCAGTCTTACAATTCGGTATCAAGACCCCAGAGTCCCAAGAAATCGCCAAAAAATTATTCAAAAACTTCTTGAATCCTGGATCTAAGAAACAATACACTCCAAAGGAATTAATGTCGTCCATGTTCAATGTCACAATTTATAAAGCTAATCAAAAAGATTATAAAAAGATCTTGGAATTAGTGAAAAATTCCAATAATTCTTTGTTGAACAATACCAATGCCACCATGCATGAATTACAAACCATTGCCCTTTCATCATTATCATTTGCCAGTGATGAAGACCTTCTTCATAAGACTCTTAATTTCGTCATGACCAACATTGATTCTAAGATGATTGAACTTGGATTAATTGGATTTCAATATAAACCAGAAAAATCCCAAAGATTGAAATTCTTTCAGTGGTACTCTTTACACTATGATCAATGGGTACGTAAATCATTAAGAAAAGGTTCAGACTGGGCCAAACAAATGGCTGCTACAGTTAAGAATTTATCTACTATTGTGTTAGGTGAGATTATGCAGTATGAACCACAGCTTCTAGAACTTAGACAAAAGTTTATCACCCAAAAGAAACTGAGTTTGCCAGAACATGGCTTGGGCGAATTGGTTGAAGTTCTAGACGTACAAAATGACGAAAAGATCATCATCGGTGAATTTTACAAGCCATTGGCCGAGCACTTGAAACATCAAACAAAGTGATTGTCACAACGTGATAGCCGGCCTTACTTCATATCCAGTACAAGGGGGAGTGTAACATCGGTAACAACTAGGGAGGGGTCGAAGGTGGGTAATGTTTCGAGTTGAAACGTCTCCTTGGGAGACGGAGGAAATTTTTTTTTTTTCAGTCCTTTGTTCTTGGTTAATTCTATCCAAATACACAAATACTCTACTAATTCATTAGATACGGACCGTGGTCCGATTGGTTACGTCGGGATCAACGGCGTGAAAGATTAATCCGTGTCCCTCCCCTCACATCTAATAGCCCAGGACACAGACCAAGCTCCCCTTTTTTTCCCGTGAACTACAACAGACAAAACGGGCAGGCTTTCGCATGAAAAGGAGGCGAGATCGCGCAATATCCGAGAATAATCTTTAGCTATCGCGCAGTGCATAAGATGCGTATAGCGTATAGCCCGCTCTCCTTTGAGAAAGAGACTGCAAATCAACACCAGTTGGATATTGTTGCTGTAGCAAGGAAGTGTTACGAACCAGCTCGCTAATCTTCTCGCTTCGTTGGTAGGGTTATAAATTGCGTAACCAAGGCAAGGTTTTCATGTTGTGTTAAGAAAAATTGTTTAAAACCGTTGCATTGTTTCTGCATGCAATTTAGAAAACTCCTGTACATAGTCTTTATTTTTATGCATCTTATAAAAAATTATTGTCTTGAAAAAAGAGCCTTCAACACCCATCAAGGGTATTAATAATATATAGAGAATTAAAGTCATCTAAAAACCAAGGTCGTCGTGGGCTGAAGTGTACAAGCCATTGGGCTAGTTAATTGAGAGTAGAACGTCTAGGCTTAGCCGGAACCAACACGCCTCTATATTTTTATTTTTTTTTTTTGCTCCCAATGCTAATTATTTGTCTTTTTATATTTGTTGGTTTGTTGGTTTGGCTACATGGTCCATTCTATTTCTCGATTATCGGAAATGACATGAAGAATCGAAGTAGCAAGATCATCAGGATTGGCTGCAGAGGGTATTTTATTTGACCCTGATTCACTGGTCTTACATGATGGTTGAGTAGATGCAGACGCTGGTACAACTTCAGTTGTAGAAGGTAAAGGAGGAATTATGGCTTCTTCGTATGAACTATCGGATTGCATTTCTTGTTCGTCTTCGTCGTCGTCGTCGTCGTCGTCGTCTGACCTGAGAGAGTCAAACGAAGGAATTGATCCTGCAGTTGAGTTAATGGATTTGATTTCGGTAGTGGATTTGTTGGAAATTGGGGAATGCTGGGAGAATGACATTTGTGGGGGGTGAGTTTCGCTTTTACGCTTGAACTTTCCACTGTATTGACGTTGAAGGGTAGTTATTTTAGCAGGAAGTGAATTGGCTCTGGCCCTAATGGACAGAGCAATTGAAGGTTCCACCAGGTCAGGATACTTGACTGCGGAAAACAGATACGACCCAATAGAAGATCTGGGGGAGGACGATGACGACTTCAACCATTTCTTAAGTCGTCTTTCTTCCATGTTCAAATGATATCGAGTAAATGAATGTAGATTAATGTGGCTGATGACTGTTTCGAGGCTTTCGAGGATTAGGCTGTGGTGGGATCTAGAGACTAGTGAAGAATGATATTGATGATTGAATTGTGAGGCTTTTCTGCTTTTCTGCTTTTCTGCTTTTCTAATTTTCTGGAAAGGCTCCAGTTTTTCAGGGATACTGGATTGTTTAAATGTTTGAAATATCACCTTCAAAATATTTTGATATTCTTCGACTGATATTTTTAAACTAATTATTCAATCGTAATTTTTTTTTTACTTTACCCATTCTGATAAGTTTATTTTTATATAGAATATGACTAAGCTGTTGGCGCGGTAAAAAATTCTGGTATTTTTTTGTAACAAAATGCAATTATGTAACTACGGTTGTATTAGGGGGCCTAAGATGTTTAGATCATTTGCCGTGCGTAATGCTGGCCAAACAAAAGGGGCCCAGGCTTTTGCCATTATGAACCATGTTCCCGTCACGTCTAGGCTGTTCATAAGGCCTACTGTATGTAATGTAACCTCTGGGTTTATTGTACTCTTTCGTTTCCAGTAATCGTCTGGATGAGTATATAGAATAGGGAAAAAAAGTTTTCATGTTGCTGGGTAGCTGTTTGGGTTACCTAAACTATGCTCAATTAGCTTGTGGTGGCTGGATTGGTAACCCTGTGTAGGGAGAAGGAGTTGACGGAATGAGGCTACTATTGCCGTCGTCAACCGACGCTATTGTAAGATATTGAACCTTGATTGTCCAGGTTTGGGAGGATCTAAAATCATCGTAAAATGCATCTTGATGCGGATGTTCAGAAAGTGTTACTACTAATCACACATTTAATCAAGAAGTGGGTGGTGATGTGTGTGTTTATTGTGTGTGTCAATAAAAAGGCGGATTAAAATTTTTCCTGACAGTGACAGTAGATAAAAGATTTTAGATTTAGTTCGGGTCCTTCGATTAAAGCAATCTTTACATCTTTCAATTATTCGTATAGTTATGTTGCCTTTAGATTGCCTTTTGGCCGTGTTTGAGCACTGAACTTAACCGGTTTATGTATGGTTTCGATCGAAATAATCGTCGTCCGCTTGCACCGTTCGCTAGATGGGAAAAAAAGGGTTAATTGTGGGAATTGTTTCCTCGTCTCAATCGCAACCATGTGAAACGATTTGACACATTTTTATCTACTGAACACTGTAGCAAAATCTAACACAATAACCCTTGGTGTCTCTCCGGTATTACATACTACTTGTGGTGTACCGAATAGATGGCACCACTACGAAATGTTTCACACACCATTTATTCCGATGCAATACGTATTCATACCCCTGGGACCAAGCCATGCCATGTATGGACATAAATGTGTATGAATGGCAAACAATGTTACTTGATAATAACCTGCTATTTTGAGTAATTTGGACCATTTTTGGAGGCGTGGTTCCATCAAAGAAATTGGTTCTTCGATCTGGATTATCCTTATCAATACCACTCATCCACAGAGAATGAAAAATAAGTTCATGTCAAATTGATTCCTTTTGGTAGCCTAAGCTTCCTTGGCTTTGCCATCGCCTGCCATCGGTGGGTATTCACCGAAATCAGCTCCACTGATAGACTCACAAGTACACCATTCTTCCTTTGGTACGCCACCCATGGCTCTTGGTACGTGTAATCCACATCCAGTCCAGGTGGTATGTTCTAATGTTAGTCGTTGACAATATTAAGATGGTGCTGGCCATCCAATTATCCCACAAAGTCTTGCTTCTACTTACCACAAACAGGGCATTGAGTTGGTCTACACATTTTTGATATTGATGACCAGAATCACAAATCTCAGTCTTTCTAATTTAAATATATTATTGATGTGGACTGCACACGGACAGCCACAGTTTACCTATCACTAAAATATTACTAGTAACTACCATCAACACCACGTCACCACATCCTACTATGGCGCATGATGCAAACTAAGCCCATGTAACAGATTATTTTGTTTTGTTTTGTTTTATTTCATTTCATATTCTCATTTTTTGATATCTATTTTCTTTGTTCAGTTGGTTGTTCTTGAGTTTGAGTTTGAGTTTGCAGTTCTTCAAGTTCTTTCTCTATATCCAAGTTTTCTTGAATATTCCATAATTGTGAGTACAAAGAATCTTCCTTAGCAAGTAATTCGTAATGACTTCCTTCTTCCTTGACTTGACCCTTTTCTAATACGATAATCTTATCAGCATCAGCAATGGTACGTAAACGATGAGCAATTGAAATATTGGTATTCAGTCTTTCTCTGAAAATTTGTCTGATGGTACGTAAAAGAGATTGTTCAGTGTGAGTATCCAAAGCAGAGGTAGCTTCATCAAAAAAGGTAATAGGAGCCTTTTTAAGTAATAATCTTGCGATCGCCAATCTTTGTTTTTCACCTCCAGAAATCATCATACCTCTTTCACCAACAACAGTATTAACTCCCTCGGGTAAATCTTTAATTAATTTGGTTAATTGGACTTTATCGATCATATCATCAATTTCTTCATTTGAAGCATCCAATCTACCGTATCTGATATTTTCAAGGATAGTATCATTAAATAATGGAGTTTCTTGAGGAACAATACCCAAAGATCTTCTCAATGATTCAACTGTCACCTTGCTAACATCTTGACCATCAATAAGAATACGTCCCAGGTCAACATCGTAGAATCTGAATACTAATCTTAAAATAGTTGATTTACCACTACCAGAAGGCCCAACAATTGCAACCTTCTCACCAGCAGGAATTGTGAAAGAAGCATTCTTCAAGATCATTCTATCAGGATGGTAACCAAAACTGACATTTTCAAATCTGATTTCTCCAGGAATTCCAGGGCTGTTCATAACCAATGGCTTTGCACCTGGAGCATCCTTAATTTTGACCTCATAATTTTGCAATTGAAATAAGTTTTCCATATCCAATAAAGATTGCTTCAATTCACGGTAAACGGAGCCTAAGAAGTTCAATGGAACACTCAATTGGAAAACCAATTGATTAATAAGAACCAAATCACCAACAGTTAATGCTCCAGTCATCACACCTTGACAACCCATGTACATCATTGCAGTTAAAGCACTTGTGAAAATTAAGTTTTGACCAGCATTCAAATATGCTAAGGAAGTGGCCACTTTAATGGAAGCATTTTGGTATTTAGTTAAAGCATTTTCATATTTAGAAGCTTGGAATAATTCATTATTGAAGTATTTCACTGATTCATAATTGATTAAAGAATCCAATGCTACAGAGGCAGCTTGGTTATCAGCATTATTGGCTTGTCTTCTGAATCCTGTTCTCCATGCGGTAGTTTTAATGGTGAAAACCGAGTAGGCTAACATAGTACCTAAAGTCATAGCTGCAAAAGATAAACCATAATTATAGGTCAAAATACCACAAACCACGGAAATTTCAAACGAAATAGGAATAATATGGAACACCATAGCACTTAATACATAACTAATACCTTTGGTACCTCTATCAATGGCTCTAGTTAATCCACCAGTCTGTCTTGATAAATGGAAATGAAGATCCATATTTAAAAGATGTAAAAAAGTGTTTTGAGCCACTCTTTTAATAGCACTTTGAGCGACAGATGCAAATACTGCATTTCTTAATTCTCCAAATAAAACAGCACCAAAACGGGCACCCCCATAAGCTAAAATAAGTGATGCAACCACAGTACCAGCAGTACCCAATTGTTGAGTCCAATCAACATTCATTTCGTCCACGATTTGTTTGAAAAAGAACGGAACTTGGACATTGAGTAATTTAGAACCTATCAAAAGACTTAGGGCCACTAAGACTCTAATTTTAAATTTGGGATTGTTTTTGGGCCAAATAGTACTGAAAAGTGATTTCATCATTTTGGTTTCTGAGGTGGAAATCTTTCTTCCTAATAAATACATGGATGAATCTGTTTTAGAAGGTTCTTGAAGTGTCTTGAATGATGTTTGGAAATTCCGTATATTGTGAGGTTTCTTAATGCCTATAATTGGGGATAACCGTCTTGATGGGATCCATGATGATGGCTTAACCAGCCTGGAAAATGATCGTACACCCGGAAACGACCATATTTTGGGCTGTTGAAGAAGTACATTTCTGTATATCATGGTACCGGTCACTTAGAACAATTGTTACTAGCAACTTATGGTCAAACAGATCTTCAGTGGTATTTATAGACTCAACTAAGTTGGAAAGATTGAGATCTCTACTACCATTAGGAATCGTCACGTGCGTCTTCTCCCACTGTGGAGTGCGACCGATCCGGAACCGACCAACAGAGCTACCAACCCAAATTGCAAAACCTGGAGAACGAACGAAAAAGAGTTACCACAAATTTGAGGATGTGTGTGAACTTTACCAGGGGTGATCTGTCGCCCATTTCAATTCTATATTTATGTATGAATCCTTTATCTGTAATAGTAACAAAAGTGATTAATTCTAACAATTGTATTGAGTGCTTTTGGATCGTTCACTCTGTGGCACTACATTTCTGGTTGAAAGTCGTGATCATTGAACCACTGAGCCTGTTGAGAGTGCCAGGTAAAGAATTCAAAATTACCAAAGTTGATTGTTGCAAGGATTTCACATTGGCCGCAATAAAATTAATTGCTTAAAATAGTCCATACTCCAGGTACGAAATAATAAAAAAAAGAACCAATTGTTACAATATTTCAGTTGCCTGATATCAAAAATTGCAACTATTCTTAGACTGGAAAATATAGATTACAAAAAAAGTTTACAGTGTTTGTGGATAATTGTTGCGGATCAAATAATAGAGTCATTCATATAAAAAGTCTTGTAGGTATTTGGCTCTACTTATAAATATAAAAAAATGGAACAAGGAGCACATACCTCTCTTTTTATTATGATACTTTTATTTTTTTTTTTTTTTTGTGGAAAAGTATTAGTTCCCATTCCATTAGATTTAAATTGAAATTAATTCACCTGATTTACATGTTTAAATCATTTTTTCAATTCATCAATGGATTCCTTGATGGCAACAGTCAATTTGTCAACATGGCCAGCGTAAATAGAGTAACCCATGTGTCCGACTCTGAAGTATTTACCAACTAAGGCCTTGTGGATACCACCAGCAACGGTGAAACCCTTCTTGGCCAAAGCACCAAGAAGATCTGGACCATTAACGTTTTCTGGGAAGTATACGGCGGTCAAACCATGAGCAGCGACCTTGTGGTTGACTGGAACAATCTTTAAACCTAAACCTTCCATGGTCTTCTTGAATTGAGTGGAAACTTGTTCATGCTTAGCGAATCTTTGATTCAAAGATTCGGAAAAGATTTCATCTAAAGAGACCTTCAAAGCAGTGATGGTTTGAACTGCTGGAGTAGCAAAGTAAGCACCATTACCACTTTCATAAGCCTTCATGATTGGAGTCCATCTCTTTAAAGAAGCAAACCAAGTGCTTTCCTTTCTAGCCAATGCTTTAGAAACAGCTCTTTCAGAAGCGTAAAATATTGCCAAGCCGGCTGGAACACCAATTGCTTTTTGAGAAGCAGTTAAAGCAAAATCAATACCCCAATTATCAAATTCAATGTCTTCAACACCAATAGAACAAACACCATCCACAATAATTAAAGTTTCTGGAGATTCCTTCTTGACAATTTCAGCAATTGACTTGACATCACTGACAACAGAGGTGGAAGTATCAACGTGGGTGATGGTAATAGCAGTATATTTTTCAGATTTGATCTTTTCAGCAATTTTGTCCAATGGAACAACATCACCGACTTCAGCGGTGACAACATCAACATCAGCACCGTAGACACCTAAACATTCAGCAAAGGAATCAGAGAAGAAACCAGTAGATAAAACCAAAACCTTATCACCAGGATTGACCAAATTAGCACTGGCCACATCCCAACCTAAAGTACCAGAACCAGATAAAACATATGGTTGGGATCCAGGATTGGTGGATTTGAATAACTTTCTCAAGTTCTTTAAAACAGACTGGAAAGTACTAACAAACTCAGGAGAAGTATGAGCTTGAGAAGGAGTTGACATGGCACCAAGAACTCCATCAGAGAATTCAATTGGACCTGGAATCATGGTCAATTTGTGTGGGGGTTGCTTGTAAGTGGAGGACATTTTGATGGCGGAAATAAAGAGTGGTTTTCTGACAATTGATCTAAGGAATTGAGGTTTAGCAATTGATTGTGAAACGTTTTTAAACATGTACACCTTAAAAAAAGAAAAAGAAAAAGATGCTGAATAGATATTTTGTAATTCGTTAAATACTTGCTGACTCAATGTGTGGAGATATCCGAGAGTCTGGGCACATAGTGGATGTCATGTGATCTGGAGATTAGCGATAAGGGAAGTCAGCCAACAAAAATGATAGTCAGAATCAGAGTCAGTTAACAGTTAAAGTTTAAGGGCTGCCTGAAGAACTCCAAAGGTAACGAGTCATCCCCTGGACGCTTTTGGAATGACAACAGTGGTTACATTTGAACATCACTCCCTCCTTTGACCATTATCGAGGGAATGGACCAATGTGACGGACTGAGGATGACCATCACCACTCACACATAGTACACATCAAGATGAGTAGTGAAGCTATTGGTGCCATTGCGATCACTACTTTGTATTAGGGATCCAGCATCCAGCTTAACAGATAGTAAATGTACGGAGCCTTCCCAATTGTAGTTTCGCTGATTGTTTAAAGTTTAATCTGAATTCTGTAGCCTTTGTCTTGCAACCAGGTGCGGCCCTCTTGATGTTTGTGGCTGCAATTTTGCAACTATTCTCATATCACAAACCACCAACCACCAAGCTGGGAAACATTATCTGACACCAGTATTACTATATTTATTCGTCTAAGAAGTGTCAGGGGGAATCAATGAAGCCAGCTATACTTGTCGTAGGTGATTCGCTGGGTTTCTTGTACTCATGTGTTGCGTTTTATCAAGCACAATGTATACTCCATTTATTTCCTTTCACCAACAATTCCGATGGCCAGAGTCCCTACCGAATCCTGTCAGGGACCAGCACGTTCTTGTTCAAGCCTAGTATTGAAGTGACTAATTTAATTGAGTTGTCGTCCTTAATTACTCAAAACTGTACTCAAAATATCAAGTATAACTACGTTTTCATCAATAAGAAATTTGTTGACTTTCTTGCTAGAGAACCAAATTTTATCAGCTCGTGTATCACTCGTGACACCTTGATTTTTTTTGATGTGTCTGGTCCTTATGTTGATTTCAAATCAGTCAGTAATTTATTCCCATCCAACATTGTACTTTGTCACTTTTCTACAATCGATTGTAGATTGGTAACAAAAAATACATATGAGACAGTAGATTTAGATAAGGTGGTTAAAATAGGAATCGTTACAAATCACTACAATCCAGAACTAACAATGTACCTTTCTTTTCATGGATCTACTGGTACTAATTTATCATTTGCAAAAAATATCTACGATTCAGTTTTTGGAAACCAATCATTTCTTGTGTATCCGGTGGAAGACAGATTTGCTTTTAAAAGACAAATATGGAAGTACTTGACTATCAGGTCTTGTATTCATTCTGCTACTCTTATTTATGAAGAGTTGGATATTGCTAACCTAATGAGCGACTCTTCCAAATCACATATTATTCAAGGTGTCTTCAGAGAGGTTTCAAGCATAGGGAAGGCATTGCACATTATTCAAGAAGATAATGTTCAGTTCTGGAATCAGTTACTTCATACTGAAATAGAAAGATACAATTTGAGAAAATCCACTCTACAGTCCAAACCACATCTACCACTTCATTTAACTGCTAACAAATTATTCTATGATTTTAGTCAAGGAATTGATTTGGATATAAATGAAGTCTTCACTAATCTTCTTCAACAAGCAAAATTTCTGAGTTTATCCTGTCCTTTTTTAGAGTCAACCTCTACTATGGTTGCAAAACTTATATGTTCAAGAGATCAAGTAGATAATGATGGAAGAAGAAGACTGAGTACACTCTTCATGACTAAATGTACTAGAAACGATTTCTTGAAATTAGATGAAGTCAATGGTATCCCTCCAGAAAAAAATATGATGAATTATCCTCCATTTTATCCTAAACCTTCACCGATTCCACCAAAACAATCCAATAACATACCATTAATACAACCAAAACCCCTTTCTCCTACTGAAAGTGTTGATATGGAATTAAAAGAATTATTGGTAGGAAGAGAAGAATTAACTTACGGAAATGATACATTCTATGATGCTCCTACTCAAAATAGTATGCAAAACTTACCCCTACCACCACAACCTGATCACATTAGAACTCCAAATCAAGGAAATTCGCTATATATCAACAATTTCGGTAATCAATTTCGATTTAATCAGCCTAACCCGATAAATAATAATCATTCCTCCCCAAATAATGCTACAACCAACGGTTTTACACTCACAAATAATCCTCCAACAATTCTAAGACCACAGAGAGATAGTTTTTCTCCACTGAATAATTATCCGTTTCACAATGTAAATCCTTTAGGAGGTAATCAACGTTCTTCACCATCTAATATTGGCTCTGTTCCTACTCACCAGCCAGCCTTAGCACCAGGAACTATCATCAAAGATACTTACGGTAACACTTTCCAAGTAAACCAAAATGGATATTATGTTCCAGTACAGCCTTCGGCTTATTCTAATGTTCAAACCCCTCCTCCTTTCCCTACTAGAAGAGGTATAAAACCTTCCCCATATTTTCATATTCCAATTCCAATCACCAAAAATACCTCCTATGAAAAACTTAGAGAATCTCAAGCAAGTCTCTTGAATCTGGTTCAATATGACACATTATTAGGAAGACAATATGGAAGGAGATACGGTCCGCTCGATACACTTAGTATTGCTTTAAACAGAGGAAGTCAAAGCTCAAATAGCAATCGTTCTAATCCTAAGCAACAACCTTCCCAACCCAATTCCGCTAATCACCCTCCATTCAACCAACAGCCTCCGCCCCAAAATCCACAGTAATAACAATTAGTGATTGGGAAGAGTAAACTAATTTTTTTTAAGTAATATGAAATATAGTTTATAATTTATAATTTTTTTTTCTGTAAAAATGGAAAAAAATCAAGGTCTAGTAAGATTTGTCCTATTATCTGAAAGAAACACAGACACAACTTTAAAACCCCAAACATGATGGTGGAAGGATCTTTGTTTGGTGTTTCTTATTGGAAAAGATTACATAATCTTTTTGTAATCAAGAGAAAACATGAGTACAAGTTGAATATGGACAGAGAAAAGTTTTGGTTAATTCCACCTACCCATCATATGAGAAGAACTACCAGAAACCGTCGGTATATCCGTTCCATTTAATTGATGGAAAGGTATTGAATTGGTGTTTTGTCACGTGATCCAACCATTTGACTCAAATGTTAAAGACTACACTCATCAAGTTATCAAGTTAGTGTTTTGTCACGTAGATGTCATCCAGTGTCGAAGATACACAAGAGGAGAGGCTTCGGGTCTTCCTACAAGAAAAAGAACAGTTTGAACAACACACGAACGAAACACACAGTCTCATCAGGTCTCAAGACAACTCATTACAGGAACTTGTAAACCCAATAGTTATCAGCAAAAATGATTCAATCAAGAACCGGGTGGAAGAAATAGAGAACAAGTTTAAGAATGGACAAGTGTTGATAGTAGCCAGGTCCGTCAGTATACCGAAGATGATATCAATTGTGGAAATTGTTAAGCAACAGCATAGCAGTCTTGTTCAGTATAACAAGGTTACCAAATACAACTCTAGTCTTAACCCAAAGAATAAGAGTACACCTGCACAGACCGAAGAACAAAAGGCAGTGGAAGAAATAAGAGGAAGAAAAGTTTATAATTTACAAATCATGTATATATTGTTAACCAAGATAAAGTTGGATACGGGGATGAGTGGGTGGACTATTCAGGAGAAAATCACAGAGAAATAACTATAGAATAAACGGAATTAATTGCTAAAGGGTGATGTAGGTGAGAAGGTTTTAAAAATTTTGCATTACAACGAAAATAAATATATAACAATTGTCCGTTCAGTCGAAGAAATCAGAAAATTAGAGATTAATTTAAAAAAGAAATAGTGCCCTGTCAGATGAAGTTATGGAGAGAATTAACTTACACAAGCTTTATTAGTAACATGGCAAGCCTTTAATTTAGCTGCATAAATTACGAATACTCCCAGAATCTTGGTTTTTTTGTTGGTCAATCTTATAAGATCATGTTCAGGGCTATTATTCTCTAATAATCTTGATTCGTCTTCAAAAGAAGTTATTAACTTTGGCAAAGAAAAAAAAAATATTTTAACATAAAATCCAGTGAAAAATTCTCTTAACGGATCAATTTTGCACAGTAAGAGCATTTTTGACACTCCTTGCAATTTGATTAGATCATCATAATCGTTATGTGACCAAAGATTAAATACTAGGATAATAATATTAAGGTGATAAATCGTTGATATCTCTTCAGAAAAAGCCTTTCGCTAATGTGAGACGAGCTCAAACTATGGCAATGGACTTGAACTTCAGTCATCAAAATGAAAATTGTTACCAATAATTGGATACTCTCTGATACCATTCTTGTAGAAATTGAGGATTCTTTGGAGTTCCATCAACTGGATTCAGAGCCGTTCTGGAGTAAACTCCGAGTGGAAGAGGTTTTTCACTTGATGTAGCAGAAGGTTCTTGAAGGTAAAGTTCTTTTACACCGATGCTCACACTGTTTAGAGGGTTCTAGGGGAAGGTTACGAAATAGAGGGATTCGAGATATCGTTATCTGAATATGAATATTTGGAGTTACTCATGTCTGAACTATTAGCTAAGACTGTATCTTGACAGGTTAGATGTAATGTTTTCATGAGGTATCTAGAAAATTACTATATATATTTTTACATAGAGTATGTTCATCGGGCATGAAACACAAGCAATAGTTCAAAGGTTAAGAAAGTGCCATAATGAAGGAAGTAGCACATCCTGCATATAAGCAGTTATTTTGACAACCTGATTATATCAAGAGAGTGGGCTTTGATCACGTGCCCAACCCCGACCAATGGGAGCGCTAAAAAAACACCTGAAAAAAAGAGAATATCGTAAGATCGAAAGGTTTATACAATCATATCATCAAAATGGCTTTAGACCCAGAAACCTTCAAGTTCGAAACTCCTCAATTCGACGCCAGATTCCCATACCAAAACCAAACTAAGCATTGTGCTCAAAACTATATTGATTACCACAAATGTGTCAACGTTAAAGGTGAAGAATTCGAACCATGCAAGATCTTCTTCAAGACCTTCACTTCATTATGTCCAGTTGACTGGGTTGAAAGATGGGATGACCAAAGAGCCGCTGGTAAGTTCCCTGTTAACATGGATGCTTAAGTTGCATTAGATTATTCATAGTATAATAATACATATTAGTCACCGAGAACTTTAATATCAAGTGTAGGAAGAAACCAAAGAGAGAGAGATACATAAGGAGAAAACACAGGAACCAAGAGACAATACAATCGGAGGGTAAAGCGATTACCACATAAATTGAGTGGGGATACGTGGGTCTTAGTGACCTACTATGTATTAGCGACTTAAACTATGGTATTAGTTGCAAGGTCCCTTCTCATCCTCTATAGTGCATTGATGTCCTGAGTATAGTGAAATGATGGCACCATTTACCCACCCATACTGAGAAGGGAAACTAGAGACCCCACGCTGTTCATTAGCTCCACACACTGTAGCCACTACAAGGACCAGTATCCACAATCAGAAGGAACCTCATTGAGCTACGATGCCCTCCCTCCCTCTACACAGTTATCCATGGGTCCAATTAATATCCTGCCTCTCATAAACTACCTTCTTTCTAGCTCTCTCACATAGTATTAATTGTGGTACATGTGCACTATATAGGCAGTATGGGTTAACTAGACCTTTGATATTTTGTGAGCTTTATGGGTGAAAGTTGTCCAATTGTCCAAATGCTAGAATATGGTATTTTTGATAGGTTCTGTTATAATATGACTTGAACAACTACCAGAACTCGTTTTCTACCCAATTCTCATTTCTAAACTCGTTTGAATTAGCATTCATGGCTTCTTCACTGAACAAGTCTCCGTAAGGGTCAGCGCTGGTCTTTTTCTTGACTTCGTATTCTTTCTTGAGCTCATTGGCTTCTCTTTCATTCTTCTTACGTTCGTTTTGGATATCACGAACCAATTGTTGTTGTTCAGCAATAAAATCCTCCGTGGACTTTTCCGACTTGGTTTTATTTAATCTGTTGATAACCATATTGTCTTTCTTAGAGACATGCACCCTTTTCACCATTTTAGGGTTTTTAAAGGTGACGGTTCCAATATCCATGGAACCATCAGTATGAAGGTTTTCCACAGGTGTATATATCACAGTGATGTTATTGAGCTTGTTTGCTTTGATGGAGTTGGCCTTGGTGAGTTGTGCCAACTGTTCCAATAGTCCAGCATCAATTGAAAATGTGTCAAATGACTTAAAAGTAGCCAACTCTTGTTCTGATAACTGGAGATAAAGATGGGCTGATGAGTAGTTATCCACATGGAACCATATATTTTTAGGATGGGAGTGTTTGATCAAAGGGTCGTTTTCGATCTTGTCTTTACCCATGTAGATGATAGCATCTTGGAAGTCGTTTACCGGAGCGGTGAAATAGTAAACCATGTTGTCGAGATGTTAGTATAGTAGCGAAGAGATGGAGATTTTTGATTTAGGCTGCGAGAAAAACGCGACAGGCTTCGATAACATTGTGACAATAACTCGACAATCAAAGTGACCGATGAGGTTCCGTAACCATTCGCTAAGTAAGAGGAAGTAAGTTAATTGCAGGCAAATAATTATAATCACCAGATGTAAATTTCACCAGATGTAAACTTCACCAAAAAAAAAAAGATGTAATTTCAGCAACAAGTAGGTCAATTAGTGGATGTGGTCTGTAGTGACTAGATAAACTGGTGACATGCCTACTGTATTGTTGTTGGTTCCAAACAGCCTTGATGAACGTGAAACTGAACACCTTTCGTATAAGTGTTCAGAGATAATATTTGGAACATGATCCCAGAATTTTCTTGTTGGTTTAGCATTTACTGATACAAGTTCCACTGGTAAGTGGCCATATATTAGAGGGAGTCGTATTTTGGTTAGGCTTGATGTAGAGAATGTTTGTTGGAAGTATGGGCGACTTGGACCAAGCTCCGAACCCAGTCAACGCTCTCGTCTTAGTTGCCAGCCAGACGGTCATAGAAGACTGTGCTCGTCTCGACTATTGCCTTGTCAAGGTGAGCGCACCCTGTTTTGGGATCAAAGGTCACATTACTAGATTAGTGCGTTTCATGTTGAAACAATCACCCTATACCATGAAAATGCTAGTGAGAGAAACAGGAAAACAGACAGTGAGATATCCCCAGAAAAGACGGACTGAAAAGTTGTGCACTCTACAATGGACAAGCCACACGACACTGAAGGGTATTGAGCAACAGTTAGACCTGGCCAACGGCCCCGTTAGATAGTTAAATAGTTAAATAGTTAAAACTGGTCCAGATTCCACATTCCCCACCTAAGCCTGATCTGACACACCCTCACTAATTGGCCTGATTTTCTCGGTAACTCCACCAGCACGCATGTGCCATTTGGCTCTCTATATACACACACACACCAACATACCAGTCACCACCAGTCACCACCACACCACCAGAAGTCTGGTTATTACCAGCATTAGGTCAATTCCTGGGGCTCCTGATGATAGCACGCTCGTGGGTCCTGGTGGGCTTCCCACAGAGGTAGTGGTTCAAGTCAGGTTTGGTATCACGGGACCCTCGCCGAATTGTCTTTTTCAGGGCATTGTTTAGCATCAGAATGACCCCTGTTGTTTCAACACGACGCAACAGTCCACCTCATCAAAACAACTAGACAAACTCTTGGACTTAGTGAAAAATCTATAGGTGGAAGGGGTTAAGGGGACTGTACACAAACCAGCGCAAATCCTGGTTCTGTGCAGTGCTTCCCCCTGTTTGTTACTGTTTCTGTGCTGGTTGTGTTGGTTGCCCTGACGTTGTTACGCGCACCAAAACATTACCACTGTCGCATCCCGAAATTACTGTATTTGTATAAAAGTTTTGACAATCGTCACTATTTCATTTCGTTAACTCAACCCCATACATTCATTTATTTGACCCACTAGAACCAGCTTCCAAATCGAGTCATTCGGTAATCTGTATCCTTATCGGGCTCTCCATTCTTTTTCCTACCCTGTACACTCTTTACTCACCCATTACACTCCTTACTTTACCAATATAATCCTATTATTGCCCTTTCACTCTTTTGATCAGATACCTACACTTAACAAACCAAACTATACCAAACGTAACCATACCCAAATCAGACTATTAATACTCCACAACAATACGACTACTATGATTGACTACGAATCTCTCCTTGAGTTTGAAGAGTCGCTTCGTTCTACCTCCACTAGTGGCAGTCTTATTCTTTTAAATAATCTTGAACTCAAGATCGAATGTGCTCGTCTGGCCTCATATACCGACAATATTAGTCCTACTTCTTTACCAGAATTTACCAATGAAGATTTGGATGCTGTGTATAAGAACTACCTTGTTTCTGAAGATGAATTCAATACTTGTACCAAATGTGGTCGCTCGTTACAATCACAAGAATTATATCAATCTTGCTGTAAAGCCTTTGTCAAAAATAGCTCCACCATTTATTCCAAACTTGAAGTATCTTATTGGTTATCTTTTATCAATAACCCAACCAGAACCATCAATACTTTACCTCATTATACTGAATTCTTATGTTTACAACAAGGAATTCCTAATCAGTTAAGATCTAAAGTCTGGCAAAAATTATTCTTGCTAAACACAAATGATATACCACAAACTTCTATGTTGGTATTCAATAACTTTCAACATTCATACAACTCGGAAATTTCCGAACAAATCAGTAAAGATTTAAACAGAACTTTCCCAACCGTCAGTTTTTTCAAGAAAGATGATACCATTAAAAATTTATCCACTATTCTTAACGTTTATGCAAATTATGATGCCGAGTTGGGTTACTGTCAAGGTCTTTTATTCTTGGTAGGTGTTTTATATTATCATTTCCATGGTAATAGCGAATTAACTTTCCATAGTTTAATTACTATTATGGAATCAGAATGTGAATTACATGATATTTTCACCGCTTCTACCATGTCTGATACCTTAAACTTATGGTATAATGAATTTTTGCATATATTGAAATCCACTGATCAAGAATTACATGATCATCTTACTTCATACGTTGAAACTCAAGTGTTCCTTTATCAATGGTGGATGTCATTCGTTTCAAGTCATTCCCCTGATTTGTCTATAGTAAACAGAATTATGGATTTCTGTATTATTCAAGGTTGGAAAACTGGATTATTTAAAATTTCTTTGGGCTTATTAATTATTAACAAACCTATTATTATGAGTCTTGATAAAGGTGACGAAGAAGTTATTTATCAACACTTATTAAATGAATCAAAATGGGGTAATGTTATTAATGATCTTGACTTATTCTTTGGTGATACCTTACTTAAATGGGATGAAACTTTATTCTTACCCGATTATAATAGACCTGAACCTTCAGCTCCTGTGGATCAATCTTCAAGTTTAGTTGGAAGATTCAAGAAATTCTCTTTGAATTTAGGTGGTGTTGGTGGTGGAAGTTCATCATCTGCATCTTCTCAAATTTCCAGAGAAAGATCTGATAGTTCTGATAGTTCTGATAGTTCTGGTAATAATCATAATCAATCTAGTATATCAGTTTTCTCTCATAAAAATGGACAACAATCCACTCATAATAATGAATTGGATTCCATTTATTCAGATGTTAGTGAGGTTAGCATTAATGAACCTGCCAAATCATTAACTGACTATTTGAAATTGCCAATGTTGAGCAAAAAGAATTTCGATGAAGCCAATGAAACCACTGTTATGACTCAAAGTGAAGATTTGTTGGTGGAAAATCATACCTTAAAAGCATTATTGAAGAAGGCTTATAGTATGCTTGATGAAGGTGCGGAATCCATCGCTTTGAAGAATGAAATTGAAAAAGTTGTTGATATTACTCAATGTTGATCGTATAGTAATGATAGCTTTAACGACTATAAAATGAAAAAAAGAAATGCCATTTAATTAGTCCCAGCCTAAATCTGATAATATTGGATTGGTACTGGTGAAAGTTGATGATTTGTAGATACTGAACATTCAATTATTAGGTATTCAGGAGCATTAAACCAGAACCAAGTGGCCATTTAGTCTGTATTCTTGGTCAGCAACCCATTATATATGTTGTACTAGGGTAAATTTGCACTCAATACTATTCAGTATACAGAAGATAGCAAATTAACGAAGAGTTGGTACTACAAAATTATTGTGTTGAAAATCAACCCATAAACAAGATTTGTTTCGAATCCAATCTATGTTTGAATGCTAAATTCAGGTCTAGTACCATTGCTGTCTTTATGCTGTAGTTTTGGTATTTATCTCTAATAAGTTTGGTGGTGTCGCAGTGAGGCTCGCTAAATGAGATTTCTTCTCGCTACCAGCTAGCACCAAGAGATACCCAATAGTTCCATTAACCAGAAGATTTATTCACCAATTTCCCTCTTTCCACAGTAACACTTATCCGAAACCTACATATGCTATCAGAGCGTGTCACAAAAATCCCATAAATCGCTTGACTGTGGAAAACCCCATCCCTCCACTTTCCTCTATTGGCCATTGTGGTGCCACTGTCGCTATAATTTCCCACTACGCTACCACGACAAAACTGGCACCACCCAGGGTCGTGTCCGGGTAATCGCCACAAAAATTTTCGTGGTGGCCAAAGTCAACTACGCTAAATCAATACAACTACACCGTATCTTAGACTACTGATTAGATCTATCATACACCATCATTTGCATTAGTTCCAACCATACAATTGAGCCCATTTCCCTCACGCACAGGCTCATCTTGAACTAGTCCATTAATTGAAATTGTCGGAATTGACATTTCCCATATCATTTTAACCATCCCCAATTGAACCGTGTCTTCATCAGCCAATAATAGCCCAAGGGGCCCTGAAGCACTCGAATTAACCCAGCATAAGCAAAATCAAGAGAAACCACCATACAAGCAATCTCCAAAAGAATTACTTGATTATCATATAAAGGATCCAGAATTAACCAAAGTAGTTATCACTCAAATATCTATCCTTTTATCTACATTAACCCCAGAAAACCTCGAGTCTCATCATAATCAAGTTAGATTCATCCTATCCAAGCAATCAGATAATCCAATTGTTCATAGAAGTTATTTCGAAAAGTTAGTTAACCTTATTAGATTTACTAGTTTCAAATCTAAAGAACCACTTTCATTAATTGAACAATTTTTCCAAAGAGAAGTAAAATTTATTGCCAAAGATTTACATTTCTTAGAACTTTTAATTGTTCATTTATCTATTTTATTTGAAAATCCAGAAGAAAACAAAGGTTCAGTTCTCAATTTTATTGATAGATACGATTTTGATTTAATTGTTGCTTTTATCTTTCTGATCACTTTTCAATCTACTGATACTCAAGGAGTTAAAGCTTACGTTCAACAAAATTCACTCAAATTATTATCTTTAGTTCAAGCCAGTGAATATTCAGATAGTTTTAATTGGGATTTAATCTTGGATAATATTTTAAATACTCCATTCTTCCCATTTATTCATAAATTATTAACTTTAAGTTATTTAAAAGCATTCAAAACAAACAGCGAACCGGTTAATCGTTTCTTTTTAAATATTTTAAAAATGTCATTCAAAGATTTAGTCCTCGAAATTGGTCCGGAAAACTTGTTACCAGAAAAACTTTTACCAAGTTTATTACAAATTAAACCAAGTGAAATAGATCAAAGTATTGCTTTGATTTTATCGGAAATATTAGTTCCTGGTTCTCAAGGTTTAAATGGCTTAGCATTATCAAATAATTTACCTGAAGCAAATGCTAAAGGTGCTCAATTACAAGCAGCTTTCCGCTCATTAGATCAACAAGGTAAATTTACCATTAACTGGTATCATGTATTTTCTTCTGTTCATGAAAATTTATTTGAATCTTCTCAAAGAAATGTTCAACCTACAATGTCCAATATTACTCAATTTTTATCCTCTTTGGATTTCAAGCAAGGTATTATAGATATATTTTTGAATTACGAGTGGTGGTTCAACAAGACCTTGTTATATATTTTGCAAACTATGGATCCTCAACAAGGTGGTTACGACATATCTGTTTCCAAAAACCTTACCTATGCCTTTGAAAATGAACAAGCTCTTCCACCCCCACCACCTGGTACTCCTCAAAGACGAAACATTTTAAAGTTTATTAATGTTGGTAAATTAGAACTTCAAGTTTTGACTAGTATTCAACAACAAGATCAATCACATTTAGACGATCAAGAAAGAAAATTGAATCTTTTCTTAAACCAAATCTTCGAACATGATTATCGTGTGTACCCTGAATATTTGATTGTGGCTGCATTGACTTTCCCAGAAAAGACTCCATTCGTGCGTGATTTGATTGATACTTTATTCACCTTATTAATGGATAGTGGAAATGTTACACTTATTCAAGTAATCACCATCTTCAAGGAATTAGATATTCAGTTGGTTACCACCAAATTACTTGATTACTTCACTTTAAGACAAAGTATCGAGTCTATTTATAAAATCTTATTTTATGCATCTAAGGTGGATTTAATCAATCCAATTTTGAATAAGTTATGGCCAGGTGACTTCAAGTATGCTGTTAAGTTCTTAGTCGAGTCCTCTTTCTTTGATCATGATTATAAAGCTGTTGTTGAAGCCAAGATCAAGGATCCACAACAAAAGGCCCTATTCTATCCTGCATTATTGGAAGCATTAGATGAAAGAGCTCAAAAGGATTACGAAAGAAGTCAACAAATTCTTTCCGGTGCTCTTCCAGCTCCACCTGCTACCGAGGACCAATTCAAATCTTTAAAGATTCCAGTTGTGTACTATTTATTAGAAAAGATAAAGTCAAGTAAAGGATTGGTTGATTCTGATAAATCGAAAAACCTTCAATTATTATTATTGACTACCTATCCTAGATTGATAAATTTCGGTAATGGCCATGATCAAGCTATTTTGATCAATGCTGAAATTTCTGATTTCTTCCCACCAAATGTTGAACAAGAAATGAAGGCGTACTATTCTAAAATGTACAACAAAGAAGTTGAAATTAAGGATATTGTTGAGATGCTTATCAACATGAAGAGTAGTGACGATCCTCACAAGCAAGATGTTTTTGCTTGTATGATTCACTCTTTACTTGATGAATACAAATTCTTCTCAGAATATCCATTGTCAGCATTGGCTTCAACTTCTCTTTTATTCGGTGCTTTATTGGAGAAAGATTTGATTCAAGGTACAACTTTGACAGTTGCTTTGAACTTTATTTGGGAATCTTGTAACCAACCTCAGGATTCTCATTTATTCAAGTTTGCTGTACAATCATTGTACAATTTCAAGTCAAGATTACACGAGTACCCACTGTACTGTAAGCACTTGTTAGAATGCCGTTCATTATCTGCTCATGCCAAGATGTACCAAATTGTTAAGGATGCCTCTAATGGTATTCCCTGTGGTGGTCAAACTGTTGCTCCAACTCCTGAATCTGGACCAAGATATCAATCTATTACTGTTTCCAATAGAACTGTTGGTTTCGCTAAACAAGAAGATCCACCAGAAGGTGTCAGTGACAAGTTATTGTTTTTTGTTAACAATATGACTGGTGACAATTTGAAGGTTTCTGAGATCAAGGAATTATTACCAGAAAAGTATTTTGCTTGGTTTGCTAACTATCTTGTTGTTGACAGAGCCAAGGCTGAACCAAATAACCACGAGTTATATGGTAATTTGGTCAAAGGATTTGATGATGCGATTTTCTTCGAATACATTTTAAACATTTCTTTGAAGGAAGTTGAACGTTTAATCAGAAACTTCAAGGACTCCACCACCGAAAGAAACCAAGTTAAGAATCTAGGTGCTTGGCTTGGTAAGATTACTATTGCTAACGATAAGCCCTTGAGAAGAGATCAAATTGCCTTAAAGTTCTTGCTTGTGGAATCTTACGATTTCAAATCCTTGCATTTGATCATTCCATTTGTTAGTAAGATTTTGGATCAAGTGCAATACTCCAAGATCTTCAAACCACCTAACCCATGGGTTCTTGGTATTATCAAGGTTTTAATTGAACTTTATGAATGTGCTGACTTGAAGTTGAACTTGAAGTTCGAAATCGAAGTGTTGTTGAATGCTCTTAATTTAAAGATTAAGGATATTGAACCATCTACTTTGATCAGATCTCACAACTCCAACCCTAGTGCATTGGCTGCTATGTTCGGTATTCATCCTGAAACTGTTACTTTGGCTAACGATATGTCCAGATTGGCTTTGGAATCCTCTGAACCTCTTGACCCTGCTCGTGGTCCACTTGCTGGAAGGCAACATCTTAATGAACCATTACAAGTGCAAGTCCAAGCCCAAGTCCAAGCACAAGCTGTTCAGGCCCAAGTCCAAGCACAAGCACAGGCACAAGCCCAAGCCCAAGCCCAAGCACAACAAATTCAACGTGTTCAAGCACAAGGACAACCAGGTCAAGTTGGAGAACCTTCTCTTGATACTTCTTTCAGTACCTTATTAGGTAACAGTGTTTTCACCCAGCATGCAAACTTGAGAAGAGCCTTCCAAGCATCATTAACTAGAGCAGTTAGAGAATGTGCGGTACCAATTTTGACCAGAGTTTCTGAAGCTGTTCTCACCACAACTGAAGCTCTTGTTTCCAAGGATCTTGCAACTGAAAAGGATACCACCAAATTCCGTAAAGCTTACCAAAACATGGCTCAACAATTGTCCCATATAATGGTTCTTTCTAGTGGAAGAAAGCTTTTGGCAGAAACCATTGAAGCTACTATGCTTCAATTATTAGCTAATTCCGAATTCCCAGTCGCTGAATTGAACGCTGCTATCCAAGCCAACGTTGGTTTATGTGTGGATATTGTTGACAGAATTGCTTCTGACAACATCAGCGAATTGATCGATGAAAAAATGCTGAGCCATATTCTTGCTAGAGAACAACATACCTCTAGTGATGCATTCGTTGAAGAAGGTGCTCCTGAATATGCTTTGAGATTACCAGAGCCATTAGGTTTAAACTCTGAAGGTCTTAGTGCAAACCAACAACGTATTTACGAAACCTTTGGTTCTAACGGTTCTGTTGGTAAGATTGAACAACCGCCAGCTCAATTAGAAGTTGCTGCTGCTGCTGCTGCCCCTCCTCCTCCACCGCCAGTCCAAGTCCCAGTTGTTCAGGATGACAATGTTCCTTTTGAACAACTCTTCGCTGCCTTCACTCAAAGCTGTGAAAAAGCAATCCTGTTATTGAATGAAGTCAGTGAAACCAAGTTATCCAGTCTTAGTCCAACTCATCCAATCATGGCCACTTTATCTCAAGTATTATCGATTGCTCAAAGTAATGCTTTGAAGTATCCTGAGTTGTTATTGAAGGCTGCTCAATACGCCGTTAACTGTCTTTTCACTCAAGCCCATGAGAACCCAATGAGTAATGAAATTTACGTTGTTGTCTTAGACAAGTTATGTGAATATTCTCCATCTACTGCCAAGGATGTTACTTGGTGGCTTGTGCACTCATCTGATCAACGTAAGTTTAACATGCCAGTCATTTTCTCTTTATTAAAGGTTCAATTAGTGCAATCTACCAAGTTAGATTCTTCTATCAGTAAGCTTATCAATGAATCAAACAACCCTGTTGTTGTTAAGTTTGCAGCAAGCTTATTGATGAATGTTTTCACTTCTGATGATTTACGTCCAATTGCTCTTAGATCTGAATTCGGTTTGACTTTGGATGCTTTATCTAAGTTTGTTGGTGGTGATGCTACTGAAGATCAAAAGCAAGCGACACTTGCTCGTGATAACTTATTTGAATTGTTAAAGAATGCTCCATTACCTGCTGCTAACCAACTTTATGTTCAATTGGGTTATGTTTTTGCTGAATGGGTTAAGCTTTTAACTCACGGTGAAAAATCAGAAGATTTACAAAACCAATTTGTTCAAGGTTTATTAGATACTGAAATCTTGACCAACCCTGAATACTTTCAAGTATTCTTCAAGGCTGCTGTTGATATTTCTGTTACTTCATTTGGTGCTGAACATGAAGTTAGAACCAGAACTCAACATGAAACTTACTTAGCAGTTGATACTTTAGCTATGTTGATTGTCAGAATTATCTTGAAATTCGAACTGAAGGAAGATGCTATTGACTATTTAAAGAATATCATTGGCATTGTTTTATTGGCTTTAACCAATGATCATGAAAATGCTAAGGCTTGGAACGAACGTGCCTACTTCAGATTCTTCTCTTCTTTATTAGCTACCTGGAGTGATGCTTCAATTAACGAAGACTCTCATGGTTTAGATCACAAGTTCTATATATTTATTGGTGAAGTATTCAATTCTCTTCAACCAATTATATATCCAGCATTTACATTTGCTTGGATCTCATTGATTTCTCACAGAATGTTTTTGGCCAAATTACTTGAATTACCAGAAAGCACAGGATACTCAACTGTTGTTAAGTTATTGACTGCTATTTTGAAATTCCAATGTGTCTATTCTAAGAACGTCAACCACGATGTTATTAGTGTTATTTTCAAGGGTGTCAATAGAATTTTCACTGGTATTCTCCATGATAATCCTGAATTTTTGGTTCAATGTCATTATCAGTTGGTAACTGCTGTTCCAAGAGGATACGTTCAATTGAGAAACATGATTTTATCTGCTACTCCTAAGAATCTATCTGTTCCAGATCCATTTACTCAAGGATTAAAGGTTGAAAGACTTCCAGAAATTGCCGAATCTCCAATTATTGCTTACAAGCCAGTTGATGATTTAGTTAAGGTTGGATTAAAGAAACCCGTTGATAACTTCTTGAGAATTCCAGCTCCTGCTTTAATGAGAACTATCTACAGTGGTATTAAATTGAATCATCCAAGAGAAGACACTGGATTTGGAATTGAAGTTGTTCATTACAACGTCAAGTTGATCAATGCTTTGGTGTTACATGTTGGTATTTCTGCTGTTGCTGATCGCTTACCAAACAATGTTCGTGGATTTAACACCAAATCTTCTCAAGTAGCATTATTAGTTGATTTGATGAACCACGGATCACTGGAATTCAAATTCCATTTGATTAATGCCATTGCTAATCAATTAAGATATCCAAACAGTCATACTCACTGGTTTATTGGCATTATTCTTCACTTCTTCAGCTCCAGTTCAATTTGGGGCACTCCAGCTGCCAAGTTAACTGTTCAAGAATTGATCACTAGAGTTTTGTTGGAAAGACGAATTGTCAGTAAACCACATCCATGGGGTCTTACTATTGTATTCACTGAATTGGTCAAGAACGACGATTACGGATTCTTTGAATTACCATTTGTTAAGGATGCTACTCCTGAACTTAAGAATATTTTCGATGCTTTATCAGTCAATGTTAAAGGATCTACTCCAACTACTGAATAATCATTTCATTTCCTTCATGAGGAATTATAAAAAGATTTTTTTTTTATAAAATTGGCAATTGTAACGATAATATTTCGTTTACTTTTGTATGACCCATAAACTATCGTTTATGACTAATGGCACACAAAATCAACTAGTGATGATAATGATATAATTTGTAATTTTATTAGCAATGACAATATAATGTGACATGTATATACAGAAACTGTAGGATCCACACTGGTACGTCCCAACAGTCGCCAGAATATGGTGAGTCAACATTCACTTCTGATCTGGATGGATGGTAGTTATATGCAGGTCACCAAGGTCAGCAGTTGACATATACCCGACAAAACGGACAAAATAGTAGTTATAAAGAAAGGGAAGAAACTGGATTAGAGGTTACAAGACTTTAGGTAATACTGAATTATTTCAAAGCCATTTTATCCACCTATTTCTGCCCAAAACTACAGCCTTTGAGTATCAGTAAGAGGAACAGCAGAAACAGCATGCAACAAAGGGTTTACAAGCAAACAATCACAACAGAAGAAGCCCAGCTACCCAATTGAACCCATCCACCATATTTGACACACATCCATGCCAAAATCTACCCTTCAAGGGTTCCAATTACCATGAATATTGGAGAATCACCAGACCATCACGTGACACACGATCACACAGTGTGACTTCCTCTCATGTGAGTCTCACTTGTGTTCAACGGCAAAAGATCTACAACACCAGTAACAACCATGTCCCGTGTAAAGAGAATCGCCAAAGAGCTTGAAGAGTGTCGTCAAGACTCGCAGTCTGGAGTTACTTTGAAGTTGAACAACGAAAATGACTTGACCAGATTGACCGGATATTTCAAGGGCCCACCAGGAACTCCATATGAACATGGATTATTTCAAGTAGAGATCAACATTCCAAATGAATATCCTTTTAAACCACCACAAATGAAATTTTCAACCAAGATTTATCATCCTAATATTTCCTCGGTAACAGGAGCCATTTGTTTGGATATTTTAAAGGATGCCTGGACTCCAATTCTTACATTAAAGAGTTCATTAATTTCTTTACAATCTTTATTACAATCTCCAGAACCAAATGATCCTCAAGATGCCGAAGTTGCCAAGCATTTCTTATCCAACAGAGAGGGATTTGATGAAACTGCCACTTATTGGACTAAGATTTATGCTAGTGATGAAGATAGTACTGAACTTAGTGATTCAGCATTATATGGTATTGATGATTCTATTGTGGTTCAATTTGAAAATATGGGTTTCCCAAGAGACAAGACCATTGATGTGTTGAGAAGAATGGGTATCAAGTCCTTTAATGGAGTCAGCAACAAGGCAGATTTAGAAAACAAAGTTTTGGAAGAATTATTGAGAGAATGTCAATAAGTGAAAGAGTGAAAAAGGGAAATTTCTTCAATCTCTTTCCTCCTCCCCCACCAAAACATTACAAAAACGAAATAAATGGGATTGGAGGTGGGGAAATTAAAACACATCGTTTTGCCCCAAATGGCCTAGCACTGTCAGTGTCCTGATTTATCCTGGTTACACCAAGAATATTGAAAGTATTGGGTCCTGTTCATTTTTAGCATAGTAGTTAAAACAGTACCGTGGTAATAAACAAACACCACTAACCGAACGTAGAGTATATATATATATACGAGATAGGAGACGGATACCACACTACATCACACCCCAGCACAACCTTCATAAAGCAATTCTACATTATACGTAGACTGCCTTATTAAGGAACATGTGGAATTGGAGCTTGAGGTTTGTGGTGGTTTGCATTCCTGCCTCAGTTTTTCAGTTCCTCCTCCTTATCACCTTTACTTAGGCAGAAAAACTGCACCAGGCAGTTCCGGACTTAAAGTGAGCGAAAGAAAGGTGTCGTGCATACAAATCACACAAAATTTTTCAGGAGACCGCCAACAGACAACCCCAGATCAGCCACTTTGGCAGTAGAAATGACCAAATCTCCAGCTTCCAACGGCAAAGTCGAACCTGTGTTACTGGAGGACCGAACCTCCAGTATCGGGTGGTTATTTATCACTTCTTATTATGAATTTTACAACACCAAAATTGAAAATATCCATAAAATATACCATGCCAATGCCACTCTTAGTCATGGAGCCTTTTTAGGTTCTGGCGAAGAAGAAACCATTTATAAGGCACAAGGTACCGAGGCCATTGTTGCTAGGTTCAAGAACGAACAACTCAAAAAGAACAGCAACAGAATAGTCATCACTGATGCTGAATTTGAAGTTAGTGCTGGTAAAAACATTTTGATTGTGGTTTTTGGTGAATGGTCCAAGGACGATTCTCCATATTATCAGTTTACTCAAACCTTCGTTTTGGTTCCTGGTAAGAAGGAAAACACTTTTGATGTTGCCAATGATGTTTTAAGATTCATTGGTGGTGACCGAATCAAGGTTAAGCCCGAAACTCCTGTTTCCAAGGACGAAACTGACCCAGTTCAAGCAGAACCAGCCCAGCAACAAGTTCAACAATCTCAGCAACAACAAAAGGAAGAACCAAAGAGGGAAGAGCCAAAGAAGGAAGAACCAAAGAAGGAAGAAGTGAAGCAAGAGCAACCACAACAAATCCAACCAGTGCAACCACAACAACCAAAGAAAGAAGAACCAAAGAAAGAAGAACCAAAGAAAGAAGACTCCAAGAAGGACGAACCTAAAGAAGAAGTAAAGGAGGTAAAGGAAGTAAAGGAAGTAAAGGAAGAACCAGCCGAAGAAAAAGCCGTGCAAGAAAAGAAGGAAGAATCAGAAGAACAAGTCCAAGAAGACAAGAAGGACACTGCTGAAGGATCTCCAGAAACCGACGAATCGGCTCCATCAGCTCCATTATCTTGGGCTGCATTGGCATCTCAAGCTGCTCCAAAGACTGGTTCCAAGCCAGTTCCAACTCCAGGAGTAGTCAAGGCCACTCCACCAAAGAAGACTGTTACTCCAGCCACCACCACTCAAAACAACAAGTTCAAGAAGGAAGACTGGTTCCCAATCTACATTCGTGGTATCCAAAAGGGATCCAAACAAATCGATGAAAAGGTGTTGCGTGATCACATCTCCAAGAAGTTTGGTGAGCTTAAGTTCTTTAGAACCAACCTTAACATTGCCTTATGTGACTTTGTTTCTGTTGAAGCTCAAAAGAAGGCTCTTGATGCCAAGGAAACTGTTATTGATGGCATAACTATTTATTTGGAACCAAGAGAATCCAAGACTGGTAACAACTACCATAATAGTAAGAAGGTTAAGGACCAAAAGGACAAGCCAGCTGCCGATCCAAAGCGTAAGGTTGAAAAAAAGGCTCCTTCTACCAAAAAGGCCACCAAGCAAAATGGTAGACCTGAATAGCCATGTATATACTACAATAGAGGGTCTACACCTGGTAATAGATATTAATGACGAACATTCGGACAACTTGATTGACCTGATAACAGAATAGAACTAGATTGAGCTTACCTTAAGTTTAGCTTGTGCCTGTAGTAGTATAGATTTAGTAGTGATAATTTCCTAGTACTGGGAGTTGTGAGCACTTTGTCTTGGTAGTTAGTGGCTATTAATAGGATCTATTAATAGGCCCTGTTGGAAGACTTGGAGAGAAGGATTGGGGCCAAACAGGGTCTTGGTTGGGCTTGAACAGTCTGGTAAAGAACGCTTGCAAACTGGTGATACGTTTGAAACACTGAGGCCCCCAACTACTACATGGTCAATTCCTCACCGTTACACTGCCTTAATCCTCCTTGGTCAAGTTTCCCAACAGACACGCTTTTGATCATGCCAAGTCTTTGAATCCCCGTCTGGCACATTGACATTATTGATCACACTGTTTCTTCCTGCTCTCTACTACTGTGCCACTGGATGATCTTCCCCAACCTTTTCTATCTATAGAAACAGTACTAGCTGGAGCAAAACCAGAAAACTAAAAGGACTCTCTGGTTGGGCCTTACCAAAACGTTGCAGCACGAGAGCAATGGTAGCTCTGTAAACATCCATACCGCTGTTCTCTACCATCCCTCTGTTCCTTTGTAGAGTAAAGGTAACCAGATCCAATTCCCTTTTGTTGCAGTTTCGCAAAGATGCTTGACCAAGCACATTTGGTGTGAATCGGGTCACGTGCCAAAATATCCTATACTATTAATACACGCATCAACTCAGCCATATACACTATCACCACCATCACCACCATGAACTTCTTAAGGCGGAGAAGAGCCTCCGAGGACGACGACGATGACGATATTGTAGACGGATCCCAATCCAATGTCCACAAATCAAGAAAACCTCCAAACACCGCTTTCAGACAACAAAGACTTCAAGCATGGCAGCCGATCTTGACTCCTAAATCAGTGATTCCGTTACTTTTCTTGTTGGTAATTATCTTTACACCTTTAGGAATTGCTATAATATACACCACTTACAACTCCCAAACATTCTCCATCAACTATTCTCATTGTGATAGACTCGCTGGTACAGATTTTGAAAAGGTTCCTAACAAGTATATTTCTCATCATTTCCAACATAAAAATAATAATCCTGATTTCCAATGGCAACTTCGTAATTCGAGTGATGGTGATTTGACTTGTCGTGTTCGTTTTAACTTACCAGTTGATATCAAACCTCCTGTTTACTTGTATTATAAGTTAACTAATTTCTATCAAAATCATCGTAAGTATGTGGAATCTTATGATTTACAACAACTTAAAGGTGACGCAGTGAAAGATTCTGATGTCACTGATAATTGTAAACCTTTATTACATCGTCAATACAATGATGAACAGAAACTTATCTATCCTTGTGGACTTGTTGCCAATTCCCTTTTCAATGATACATTTTCAAGTCCTGTTTTACTTAATGCTCAAAATGGTAACAACAATGAAACTTATGAAATGCCGTCTAAAGGTATTTCTTGGTCTTCTGATCGTAAACATAAATACAAAAAGTCAAAATATGATCCTAATGATGTGGTTCCTCCTCCAAATTGGGATAAAATGTTCCCTGATGGATATAATGAAACCAATATGCCAGACCTTGAAGATTGGGAACTTCTTCAAAATTGGATGAGAACTGCTGGTTTACCTTCTTTCTACAAGTTATATGGTAAGAATACTTCCGAAACTATGTCTTCAGGTACCTATCAAGTTGATATAGGATTAAACTATCCAGTTTCTGTGTTTGGTGGTACCAAGAGTATGGTTATTACTACCAATTCTATTTTTGGTGGTCGTAACATGAGTTTAGGTATTATCTACATTGTTGTTGCTGCTGTTGCTCTTGCACTTGGTGTAGGATTCTTGATGCAACACTTTTTCGTTCCTAGAAAGGTTGGTGATCATATTTATTTACAAAGTTCTGATGGTGGTCCATCTAATTTCAGAGACCAATTATAAGCAAGCTGTAACTTTAAATGTGATGATATATTAAATTTTCATTTGGTTCGATAAATCCCAAAATACGACTAATTTGGGTCTTACTTACTAGGTAAAATCAATAAGAAGAATAAAATTACCTGGTTTGAACCCCACCCAATCGTCTGTTCATTCATGCCATGGTTAATAAGTAGTATTCAGCAATAGTCGCCGGATATTAGTATTGGCATAGTATATGATGGCCGTCCATGGACTTGGATCATGATTCTGATTTTAAGTAACTTAATATATATGCAGTAGAAATTTATAGTGTAGAAACAGGTTCAAGATGGACAGAAAACCAGCCAAAAGGCCAGAAAAGGGCACAAAAAAAGAGGGAAACAAAATCAGAAAAAACGTTAAACAAAGCTTGCCTACACCAGCAGAACAGTATCACCACTGGGGCTACCAAATCACACCCGACCAACACCCTTACGTCGTTCTTTTTGTCTTCTACCAATTCTCAGTTATTATCCGCACTCTACCAGGATGAGAATAGTCGTGTGCGTTCCCATTGTGCCTAACCCAAAAAAGGTCCAACGAATTTTTAGGCAGAATGGCCCTCTAAATCCACCGTTTATCGAATTGTTATTCCATTTATAGAAAGGTATCGAAATTGGTCCAAGCCTCCAGTTTGTATAACAGCGTTTTGCAGAATTGGATGATTTCCCCATATTTCCCCCAAATTTATCAAATCATCATCTCATTAGTTCGAGTAATACCAGACCAGATCCTCAGTGGCCAATGAACGTGAATCCCCATCTTCAGTACTTGCAACTGCACCAGTTGCAACAACAGGGACAGCAGGTGAATTCCAGTGGCCAATCGCCTCAAATTTCCCAGTTACAATTACAGCAACATCAGTTACAGAGGCAGCAGCTCTTGAATCATCATCTTCAACAACAACAGCAGCAACAACAACAACAACAACAGCAGCAACAACAGCAACAGCAACAGCAACAGCTCGGAGGAATGGGGTCCCAGTCTACCAATCCTCTTTTGGCAGCGTTGAATGGAGGTGCAATCTCTGCCCAAAATAATGGGTCCTCCAGTGGCATAGCATCATCAAATCAACCAGTGAACCCAGTGTTACAATTACAGATGCAACAACAACAGCAACAACAGCAACAACAGTCCCTTCACTTCCAACAACTCCAAGCCCAACAGCAGCAGCAGCAGCAACAGCAACAAGCTCAATTATCATCACAACACATCCAAACTCAAGTTCCAATAATCAAAGAAGTTTGGGCCCAAAACTTGGAGCATGAGTTCCATACCTTACGTACTTTCATTAATGACAAGACCTCAAAAATCTATATTGCAATTCATCAAGAAATCCCAGGTATAGTTGCAAGACCAGTGGGAACTTTCAAATCTTCATCAGATTATCATTTCCAAACTCTTCGAGCTAATTCTGATTTACTTAATTTGATTCAACTTTCGTTCTGTGTTACCAAAATCAAAAATAATGAAATCAGTACTAGTATTGTTTGGCAATTCAACTTTTTATATGATTTGACCTCAGAAATGTATAATGAAGAACATTTGAACATGTTGGCACAAACTTCACAAATCAATTTTCAAATGCATATGACTCAAGGTATCCCTCATTTTTCATTTGCTGAACTTATTATTGAAAGTGGGTTACTTTTAGATAACTCCATTAATTGGATTAGTTATCATGCTGGTTATGATTTGGGATTTTTCATTAGTTTACTTACTAATGACAGTCTTCCAGTTGATGAAAAAGATTTCTTTTGGTGGTGCTCTAAATATTTCCCAAATTTCTTTGATTTGAAATATATTGGAAATAAATTACTTAATAAATCAGGTGGTGATACAGGTGATTCTAATAATTCTAATAATAAACCATCTATTGAATACTTGGCAGAAGAATTACATTTATTACCAATTTCCCCTGCTATTCGTCAACATTTTACATCCCAATTTTCTCATCAACAACAAATGACTTCTACGTTGCATGCTTATTTATCTATGGAATGTTTTAAAGAACTTTTAAGACAATCTTCTTTTGATTTTACTTTAATGTCTAGGTTTAAGGGGTTTATTTGGGGTTTAGGTAACTTGAGTGGTGAACTCGGTAGTAGTGTTGAAAATGGTGCTCTTCCCGCTCCATCTACTCCTGTTTCCAAGCCAGGAGGAGTGATTTTTGGAAGACCTTTATAATCTTAATACTACAATTTACCCACGTTCTCACTCATGAACTATCTCGGTACTTTTGTGAGTTCATTTGTTTTTTTAATCGTATGTACTTTAGAAATTCTTGACTGTATATTCTTAATCATAGCTATGTATTTCATGATAATGTATGGTTCTCTAGAAAAGTATAACCTATAATAACACTAATTTAGACTGATATCCATACAAATAGATATGACTTTGATGATATGAAAGCTCGACTCTACTAATGGTTTTATCCATTTCTATAATGAAACATTTTAATAAAATTCATCTTTGCAGTTACCCTAAAATTAACACTAATAAAATAATTATACACCAAGAACAATATTTAAGCTTCCTCCTCTTCATTATTGGCTTCGTTTGAGCCATCAGTCTTTGCTCTCTTTGCGTCATTCTTCTCTTCTCTTTCAGCTCTCTTTCTCTTGTAGCCAGACTTCTTATCTTCACCGGTTCTTTCTTCTTCATCTTTTGGAGGAGCAGTAAACCATGGAATCTTACCTCTGTTAAAGTCATTCAAAATTTGTTTAGAAACACCACTTTCATCAGGTTCACCACCTTTCAATAATCTGCCTTGCTTTCTAGCAATGATCTCAATAAATTCAGTACTGGCTTGTTCTAATAATTCTGGATCTTCTTCGAATTTTGACCATCCTTTAACTTCATAAGTTCTTTCCAAATGTTTACGTTCACATTTTTGTAACATATCAGCAATATATTGTTCAGGATGAGAAACATGTTCAACTCTAACAACACCTCTGAATAAAATATCGGATTCAGTATCTTTAGTAGATGGTGGCACTATACCTGGACAATCAATCAAAAAGATCTTCTTCATTAAGGTGATATATTGCCAAACCTTGGTTTCACCAGGAATTGGGGCAACTTGACAAACCTTCTTTCTACGTAAAGTATTGATAATTGATGACTTACCAGTGTTAGGGTATCCTATGAATCCAACAGAAATCTGTTGACGATCCGAATGCAATGATGAAAATTGTCTTAACAATTGAATTAATGAACCCTTACCAAAAGAATTGGTAATGGATGCGTGGAATGCTAATGTAGGGTAGGATTTGGATAAGTGTTTAACCCAAGCAGCCTAAATGTTAGTAATAAATTCTTATATCTTGGAAAGTCTTCCAATAATGAATGAGATTAGTATGTTGGACTAGTGATGATGATAATAATAATAATAATAATAAAAAATAGAAAGAAGTAAAGGAAGAAAAAGAAGATGTTCAAAATAATCAAATGCTTGACAATAAGGATGTCGGCTTCTAGACTACGAAACAATCCACAAATTAAGACTAGCTCGGAAGGTTTCAACTCAATAAGATTCCGTTATTACTCTAAACGGTGATAAAAACTATCACCAGTGTAGACGGATCATACCCAAAACGGATACGAACTGAAGAATTCAGGTCCACGGACGAGTAATATTGATCTTCCAAAGAAGTAACAGGCAATAATGTGAAAGTATGATAAAATCATCCAGTACCACCCTGACAAAGATCTTTGGGTTAAGAGAAAAATGAAAGAAAGAAAGAAAGAAAGAGAGAAAAAGAGAGGTATCATCAACAAAACAACATATTGTATCCACATTCACATCTGTTGTCTTTTCCTTTTTTAAATCCACGATTCACACTCTTCGAGTGCTCATTCTGTTCCTAATACATACCGCCACCCAAGTAGGGACCAAATCACACTTATTCAAAACATAAATAAGGTGCTTGTGGGGACATTCATCCTTGATATACTTTTCAACCGATTCACATCTAGTTCCCAAAGGATCTCTAGCATCCAAGACATGTATAACCACATCAGAGGAATCAATGACCTTATATAATTCATTCCAAATTCTCTTGGATTGACCTTTATTAAAAATGGCTTCTTTTGCCTCTTGAGTGAAATCATCTTTATCCAAGATAGAACCACCCATTAAACCTAAAGTAGAATCCAATTCTTGCTTTTCTTGGAAAGCAGTACCATCAGTTTCAGACATGGTAGCTAATTCTTCTAAACTTGAAGCAGCCATTCTTGGTTTTTTACGTTGTTGTTTTGGACCAAAAGTCAGTTCATAAGATTCAATATCGGTAATTTTAGCAGTTGGAGATTCAGTTTGATCTTTTTCGTCCAAAAGAGACATTGGTAATTTATTTCTTCTTAATAAAACTTGATAAGTATCATTTTTCTTTTCACCCATAGCAGCTCTAAAATGAGATAAAGCATCTTGAGCAATAACTCTGGTATTACCAAACCATTTTCTATTAGGATCAACTCTGGCAATAGGGGTGTCAGTGCTTTGCAAAACAGCAGCCTTAAGAATTTCACCTTTAGCATTTCTGATGGCTCTACCACCTTTATACATATTCAAGTGTTTAACCTTTTTGGCATCACGATAGAAATTTTCACCCTTAACACGAAGATTCCCATCACGGGTATCATTCTGTCTGACTCTTCTTTGCTTTTCCTTCTTTTGAGTACCCATTGCTTATGTCGGTTGTTATTATTATTATTATTATTATGATTCTGATTTAAACAAAATACAAATTTTTGTATTATAGAAAAAGAATGAGTTCTAAAAAAGTGAAAGGTATCTAGAAAATTTTTAGTGAGAAGATCATCTCTCCCTCACCAAAAGAGAAGAGGTTCGTAGGGGTTCTAAACGAGCGCGCCTGCACATAGTTCCCGATGCGATGCCAATCCGCCCAGCCCAGCCCACAAGGGCCACCAGGAGGAAAAACAAAAGATAAGGCTAAGGGTTACTGCCTTGCTTACTAAAGCAGGAATACAGTCAAAGCCCTGAGTTGGAATAAGTTAGAATATCTAGTAAAATAGATAAATACATGTTTAACAGAATTTTAGTTGGTAACATTATGAATAGTGAGCAAACAATTGATATATAATTGTAATCTAATTGTATCACATAATGTGCGTTCAGTTTTGCACATTTGCACCATAAGACTTCACATGGTGGACTTCAGGAATCGTGTTTTGTGTTTGGTCTAAACAGGCTTGCACTTGTGATCAAATCATATTGCGGATGATCAAGGTGAGTTGAGGATTTCAATTGAAAATTAAGTAGTTACTAGTAGAATTGCTGAAAGGGGTATTTTTTTTTTAATATGGTTAACTACGAATGCTGAATTTGCAGGGACCATATGCATTTTGAAAAATATTCTCTACAATATTGTGGACTGAAAATGTATGTGATTGTAGAATCTCAACCCTCGTTTTACGTCTGATGTCCAGTAATTATTCTTCTTCGAAATTGCAATTCTGTTCACGGAAAAGGTAATTCTGGGGGTCCAAAATGTGCACTTTTGAAGCAAATGTGGAAAACTTGGTAAACTTGGTAAATTACGGGAACAACAAAATCAGGTATCTACAATATTTCAGTTAACTTTGTTATTGGGGTCAATCATTATTGGAGAAAATTTAAAGCAAAAATTGATTCTATGAAAATTTCTCAATACAGATGAAGATCAATAGACCTTGCTGATGGAGATCAAGCCTTTACATTCCAACTGTGGGGAGAGTAATTGTAAAAAGCTGGGGCGACCTGGGAATTGAGCCCATAGCCACTTGCTTGTTCATATCTGATTATTACGTAATCTACATACCAATGATGACGTAATCTCACTCCATTTTTGGAACGACCGTGACGGCCACCTTGAAAACAAAGAGGATGTATATAACAGAGCCTACCCCAGATTGGTCGGTATCATCGCTACTTTAAAGAGCGGACGCGACCTTATTCTAACTTTGTTTCGAGAATTATTGGTTATCAACTTTTTAGTTATATGTAACATTGCACCTATAAAGAGAAGAATATCCTTACCAATATCAGTAGAACAGTATCCATGCTATTTTGGCTAAAACAGAGGGAAAAAAATATCCATACCCTTACCTGAATGAGGTTAAAGGTGGGTGGTTGTGCTAAGTGCTAAAGTCGGAGGTATTTAGTGTCACAAGCAACAGTTGGAACAAGTTACAGGTTGGGGTGGATCTGTTTGCAGATTAGATCCTAAAACCAGTGTACCTGTATCCGTCAAAAAATAGGGCATTATTATCTAAGTAGTAATTCATAAAGAAAGCAACTGTCAAGGAATTGAACCCATTTTCTCACCCATTGGTATCTAAACATGAGTGGTGTAGATAATGATGACATCATACTGTCGCTTACACCTACCCAGGAACATTTTTTAAAGAAATATATCCTTGAAAACAGGCTTTCTGAAGAGCTTCATCAAATGAATCGTCCTGATGTAGGTGAATATTTGGGATACCCGTTTAAATCACCAAGTGGTAAAGATAAATTGAATGAATTGCCATTATTGTCATATTTCTTCCATAATTTCTTGACCACTTTCCCATTTATTACCAATAATTCAAAAAAGGATCAATTGATTTTTTGGCAAGATACTGTCCAACCATTTATTGAAAGTTTTAATCAAAAACATTTAAGTACTTCAGAAGAAAGACGAGATAATGTCACCAAAAGAAGACAGGTCAATAAAAAATTTCTTTCGGGACTTTTGCTCTTTTATAATTCTGTTATCATTACCGATCAAGATATGAAATACTTGAATGAAAGTCATTTAAAAGCTTCAGATACCGGGAAATTGGACAAATTGCAGGCCAAAAATTCCAATATTCCTTTAACTACGTTTAATATCGATGAATATCATAAAATGGCTTTTTATAATGACATGAGTATCAATATTGCAGCCGTTAGAAAAATCTCCAAGAAAGAAGTAGTTCAAGACAATGGTTCTTGGAACCCTTTCAAAAGGTTAACCGGACCTAATCTTGACCGACCAAGACACCATTATGAAATGGTGATCCAGATTATTACGAGAGAATCAAACCAGTATCATTCTCATTTTATTAGTAGACCCTATAGTGATTTCCGAAAACTAGAACAAAAATTAAAAAAAGTACTTCCTGGAGTCATGGCAACGGAAGGCTTAGGCCTACCACACAAAGCAAAAAATGATGAAGGGTTCTTGGAAAGCTCTAGTAATTCTATTGATTCAGATAATTCCGATCTTGAAGAAAGTACTTTGGCTAGAGAAAAGTTAAGATTAGCCCTTAGAGGCTACTTAATATCATTAACTAAATTCCCAGAAATCGTACATTGTCCTGATTTCCAAGACTTTGTCAATCCTCCTGACTCTTTCACTGAACTCACGCCTCGGGATTTAGCTGATCATAAACTTAGAGTACAGCACGAACAGAATATATTAAAGACCCAAGTGGAGTTCCAGCAACAAACCACAAAAGTGATTATGCAACTCAGTGAAGATTTTGACAAATTCAAAGAAAAGCTTATCAAGACTCCTGGAACCCTAACCGAATTGTTTGAAGACCTTGGAAGAACTGGAGATGTTAAGCAATTGTCTCCATTGTTGAGGACATTTAATGAATGGGGTAAATTGGAGATTGCTGCCACCTTATATCAGGTATTTTTAGGTCAAGATAATTCCAATGAATGGTTGAATAAATGTAAGAAATTCCATTTTCTCTTCCCATACTCAGTTGTTTATGGAATTCTTAAATTTACCAATCCTGTGAAAATTGTCTCACGGGTAGTAGATTTGTTACTTATTAATTTCCCAAAATTTTCTTTTCCATGGGGTGGTAGTAGTGGAAATTCAGAAGAGGAAGCCAAAAAGACCGGTGGTGCAAAAAATTTACTTTCTATGGTATTTATTATGCTTTTGGACGAAGATTTGAATACTTTTGAAAAGGAGCTTGATATTTTAAGCAAAAGTATAGACTCTAAATATTTCCTTTTTCTCGAAAGAATCAAAAACTTTGTTCAATCACCTTACGAAATTTCAGCTGAGGTAAAAGCTGAAGCATTTGAAAAGAATCAAGACCTCTTGCTCACCATTTTAAAGACAAACGACGTGGTTCCTGATATCGATGATCCAACTTTGTATCAAACCATAGTAGAGTCATATAAAGCGTATGATTGTCTTCAAAAAGAAAAGGATTTAGATAAAGCCACATTGTATTTGAATTTGAAACAGTATTGGCAGATTCAAGTCAGAAAAAAGGATAAAGATTTAATGAAACAATTATGGCTGGAACCAGAATTGACTAAATTATTAAAGAACTTTTTAACTATATTTTATCAACCATTAATGAGAGTGTTTGCCAAAAGTGATGTTCATATAGTATTTCGGAGTTTTCAAAAATTTATGGATGATTTACTTAAAGAAGTTGCTCGACTCAATAGAGAAGATATGTATTTTTTGAGCTCAATTGAAATATTTGATAGACTTAAAACTTTGTTAGACAAACATGAAGATGCAATGTGGAACTTTGTCCATGGAGTTTATGTTAAAGATGATCAACAGATTTTCATTAAACTTATTAAATGGATTGAAGCCTTCTTGGTAATGATTAGATCCAAATTTATTAATGATTCAAAGGTTAAATTAAAATTAAGTACTAAAGGTTTGGATATAGATTCTGAATTGTTTATGAAGCAATTGAATGGTAGAGCCAACAAAGTGATTCAGAAAAGAAAATTATTCAAAGATTACATGCAAAAGAAAACCAATGCATCTTTAGAATCTACACAAGGTAAAGTTGATCAACAATGGGATCAAGTTAATAATGAAATGTTTGAAAATGTGGACATCTCAAATTTTGGTGTTGGAACAGCAGATATGGAAGATTTTAATTACATGCATGTAGAAGATGAGTTTCAAGGAGAAGATGAGGGGATAGAGAGAGAATTGAAACAACAATTGTATGAATTGGAGAATAAGATGAAAGATTATGGAACCAGTGAATTGGATAAATTGGATAAAGCTACAATTCCTGAATTGAAAGCTTTAATTGGAAACTTTCCAAGTTTTCAGGAGATCAATGGAAAGTTTCTTTCTGGACAAGAACTGAACTAAACAGTTATTGGGTGTATTGCATTATACTTAATACAGTCAATTTGCGATCCAAAATTTTCGCAGCCACATAAATAAATATAAACAAATATGTACATTCACTTCTTTCTATTGGCTTTATGATCATTCACATATCACAGACTTTAGTTTGTTACTCTTGTTAGAATCATAAAATAAAAGTTTGTAAATTTAGCGATTTTGGCACTTTATTTTTTTTTCTTCAAAGTTCAAAATAAACTTTATGGTTTTATAAAAAATTAAAAAAATATTAACTGAGAACTATAACAAAACATAATCAAAAACTAGTTATTATATCGATGAAAGAGTAAAGCATTACATTTGGTTAACCAAAAAAATGAATCCTATGGACGAGACAGGAATCGAACCAGTGACCTTTTGCTTGCAAGGCAAACGCGCTACCAACTACGCCACACGCCCTAAAATACGAACTTTGGCCAGGAACGTTCATCAATTTTCTTCTTGATGTGATTGATCACCTGTGCTTTATAAGCTCTGATCCAGCCAATTTGTTACACGAAGAATAATTTCTGGCCATGAAACAGGCCCACTTTATTCCTCTTTGATTTCTTTATTAGTTCTCAAGAATTCACACTATTCCTTATTTACTATTTAGGTTAATTCTTCAATTGTAAAGTGTACGTCTTTCTGTCCATAGGTACTTTGGATGTTTTCCTATAATTGTTGTATAAGTTTGATCTGTGGATTCTTGTACACAGCCAAGAAATTTACCAGACAAAAAAATGTTAGAGCCAATTCGATTCCATTATAAATATTTATTTATTTATTTATTTATTTATTTATTTATTTATTTATTTATTTTGCTTGCAGATGTGATTGAATTCCTTAATGAGTTTTAGGGTTTAGCATTTGTTAATATTAATCTCATCTGGGCCACAGAGTATGTGAAATACGACAGGAAGTATATATATAAATTAAGCCGATTAGAACTTGGGTTATCGGTTAAAATACACTCCACTGTTTTCAAGATTATAAGGCGTTATACTTTTAACAGCTAGACGTTTTTTTTTTTGATACATGGAGAAAATCAAATTTAGGAACTTCCTATTGTATTCGTTTTCAGAAATCATTTTCGAGAAATAGTTAGTTTTTAGTATCGGTCATAACTACTCATTGATGATGTGATGTATACATCGCTTGGTACAAGCACAATTTTTTAATTGCAACCCTTGTGAAGTGAAAGAGTCAAGATAAAAATGTAATTAATTTTAATATATTGAAATAAATCTAAAAAAATTGGTAATGGAAAGTGAACGATTAAATCATCATCTAAACTTTACAACTGCAAGACTAGAGACCCCTAAAGAGGAACAACAGAAAGCTTCAAGATCGAGAAAAATCTAATACCATATTTTTACCAACTCATCAAACTTTAGAAACGGAGTAGTGTCTTTTAGGACGCAAAATTCAAAGCTCCAACTTCTAGAAATGGTACCAAAACCTCAAAACCTCATCAGATTATAGCTGAACGGATACATCATTTCAAGCCACAAATTCCTCATGATGGTGTAAAACTGGCAAAAAAAAAATCGGAGCAATTGAAGGTTTTTCGAAGCACAATAAGGTTAAGAAGGTGAATTATAGTTTCTTATTTACATCAGAAATGTGACGTTTCTTAGGAACAAGAAGATAATGTCGAGCGAAAGGTTTTGGGAAGATTTGATTAGTACGAGGCCGATCTCGTGATGGTACTAGACTGTAGCAATGGGATCTAATGATTTTCCTGTCCTCCACTCTATTTTATCTGAGTAATCAATATAAGCGATTCGAAATCGGCACCAGTCGTATTAAGGTCATATTTCTACGAAGTGGAGGTTCTTTATCAATAGACGGCCTTCTGTGACTAGCTCTGGAATTCCGAAGAAGTACCTTTTCATTTGACTAGCTAACTTCTATCCTTATTAAAGGGTACATTGGTTCGTATATTTAATATCATAAAGCAATTATTAGTCTTTTGTAATATCCTGTAAGTAGTCAGATATTGTAGAATGAATATGTCTCTGTGATACTGTTATCACTATTTTAAGCTGATTGCAAACTCACCCAATAATATATCGGGTAAGCATTTCTTTGAGGGTGAACAGGTAGATGGCTGAAGAGTTTATATGGTTTTTGAAGAACAATTGCTTAGTAGTATTATTGGACTATTTTGTCACATAATGGATCAATTAATGGTTGCGAAAATTTTCTATTGGAAATATTCAATATATGTTTTGCTTGTGGAAAAACACCCCACCAGTAACTCACAGTATAACCTAACAGTGGATCAGTATATAATTGTTTTCGGCCAAAGTCATTTCAGAAAATTGTTTATCTAGATAGAAGTCCTAAACTTGTTTGCTGAGTTGACAGATTGGGGAATTTACCAGCCAAGAATAAAGAATAAAGAATAATCCGAAGCCTTTTTTTAAAAAAAAAACTCCTTATAGCTGGATACAAGGGAATTTAGGTTATTTCTATCTCCACACTCTTTATGGGTAGGTTTTGTCAGTTATTACTATGTCACTGACCAATCAACAATGACTACAAAAACCCCGACTTCCATTTCTTTCTGCAAAACTCCAATTCGTCAAGTGTTTGGTTTTAAATAGATATCTTCTAGTGTACCATCATTTTTTCTTTTGATTTCTTTCCTTGTCTCTTTCATCGTTAAAATTATTCACTTTTATTAATACATTTTTATACGATATACTAAGAATTTCATAGTTCATTTACGCTATATACTTTGAATCTCTCGAAACTTGGTTTAAAAAGTGTTGACAAGATAAAAATCTTTTTGTAAATACATCCAGATCAAAGAGGAAATACTGACGATAGCAGGACCAGCAATTCCCTTACCAAACTTACAAGTCTTAAAAACCAACCATTCACTGAAGAAGTGTCCAGCAGCCACAACGAAGGTCCATTGAGTAAGCTGGAAAATTTGTGGGTTGGTCAAATGATAAGCTCCATAGAAACGAACAATAGAAGTGATAAATGTCCAAGTACCAAAAGTTCTTGCACTCAAATGAGTAACCTGTGGAGTTCCATGACGAGGATTGGCTTCTTCCTCATACACTTTTCTGGTCAAAGACAAGTCTTTTGATTGATAAGTTTGGATGGAATTGAAGATTGAAACAGCAGATATGAACAATAGCCAGTAAGGCAACTTTCCTCCGTTAGGAGAGCTTGGGATCAATGTGTGAATGTAATCCATGGTGTGATTGGGTTAGTAAGTAATCAGGAAAAGCCAACCGTTTTGTCGTACCGCGATTTATATGACACTTCGCGAAGGGTGTGGAAGAGACCAAGTAGAATAATAAGGGAAAAGGATAGACACAGGGATCACCATTGACGAAAATGACCACTATGATATTCAGAAGGATATCATTGATGTATATGGGTACACTGTAAAGAGAAGAATATAATGAATGGTTCCATGGTTGAATCGCCTACTCATTAGCACGACCATGTCCCTTTTCCATGGCCATGTCATTTCTACTTGCTTACATTAACTCGTAAGTACCAACCATCCACCTGTCCAGCACAATACCACCTTCATATAACTTCTACAATTAAAAAATTCTTTGTTTCCAAAACTTCTTTTATAATGGTTTATGTCTGTTTAAAAATTTTTTTTTTTTTTCCTTTTAATGTCGGTTGTTGCTGGATCATTGAATTGTTGGTACCTTTCTAATAAATTCCTGACTTAATATTAATTAAAAACAATCAAAACATGACAAAAAAGATAATGATATGGCATGGCTTCGGTATTATTATAAGATTTTTTTTTTTCTTCTTCTTCTTCTTCAAAAATTATTTAGAGGCAGAAACTGGATGCTTGGATGGATCATTCAACTTCAATACTTCAACGGCTGGGCCTAATAATCTTTGGAATCCAGCCTTACCTAAAGTGGCCACAATAACATGATCCAAAGCTTCAACAGTAGCTTGTCTTGGTAAATCATTTAATAAAGCAATTTCACCAAAGTAATCACCTTTGGTTAATACCTTAATCTTACCAGATTGTTTATTATAAACTTGACAGTTACCACTTTCAATAAAGTAGAAGTTTTCAGGTTGTTCACCTTCGGTAACAATTTTGTCACCCTTTTGATAAATTTCAGTACATAAAGCATCAGCTAATTTCGATCTTTCATGGTTAGATAAAGATTTCAACACTTCAACGTCCTTTAAGAAATCTTCATACATTATTCTTCTGTTGAAAGTACCTTCTAATAAGATACGACGGAAAGTTAAACGATCCAATGCCCAACAAGTGACATCAGAAGCAGCAACTGCAGTAGCAGCTCTTGGAGAATTGTACATTAAAGCCAATTCACCAAAAGATGAACCTTCACTACTTGAATTAACCTTAGAACCATTAACGTAGAAATCAACAGTACCAGATTCAATAATATAGAAGTAATCACCTTCATCCCCTTGAGTAATAATTTCAGTATCCTTACTAAATTGTTTTGGAGATAATGCTTCAATGACGGTCTTTTTAGAAGTACTATCTAATTGTTGGAAAAGGAAATTAGAAGCTAAAGTCTTTGATAAATCAGCTCTTTGAGCAGATGTAAGATTATTGGTTGGAGGTTTCCAAGAATCAGACTTAAATTTATCAGGATTTAAAGTTTCTGCAGAAACAGAAGTTCTTCTATTAGCGTTGAATGCAATTGGGATCTTAGTCTTTTGACCACTAATTGAACTTGATTTAGATGGGAAATTGGAACCGAAGGTGGTGGTGGCGGTGTTGGATGATGAAGATGTTGAAGGTTCATTTGGATCAACTTCATTTTCTTTTCTAGTATTAGATTGATGATTGACATCAAAGTTGTTTTTGAATAAACCACTATCTTTAGAGCCAGTTGGAGCAGCAATTGGTTCATCACCATTTCCATGAGGATCATCATTATGATTAGAATGAGGGTCGTTATCACCAAAAGGAGATTTGAATGATGGTTGTCTATCATGAACCACATTACTACCAAAAGCATTGATATTGACATTTTCCACATCTGGGAATAAGTTTATACCAGCGGCCTTCGCTTTATGTTGTTGAGCCCATAATTGAGATCTTTGTGATTGCAATTTGCTGTTGAAGTAATTGGCACAAAATTGTAATATATCAGATGGGTTTTTGGAAATGATATCTTTTTGCAATTGATTCAATTCATCAGTTATAAATTGTTTTGACATGGTTGATTGATAATTGATAATTGATGATTGATGATTGATTAAGCACTGGAAGGAAGGAGTTGATTAATCAAAAATTGTTATACAAATATACTTTATATTTTATAATTGTTTTTTCTCTTTTATTGATTTGGAAAATGATAGCACTTGGGACAAAATCTGGTGATTGTGAAGAGAAGGCGAATCGTCAGCTTAAATAGGATGAATGGTCAATTCCGTAGACAAGACAACGTAGCAGTCAGACACTTTTGATGTATTCCGCAAATGTAATCAGTAAATGATATGACGGTTGCTTGAACGAGTTGAGACGTTGAGGGGGCGGTCGTGGGAGGGCAAGACGGATATGGGTGGTGGATTGCAGGTTTGTAACCTGTAAGATCGTTGGAGAAAGAATAAAGTGGGGACAGACCAAGCTACTGGAGTTAGAAGGAGGAGAAGGGAAGAAAAAAGAATGTGACGTGAGACAGAAAATAACCCAGCGGTCACGTGTTACAAGGCGTGATACTGTTGCCCTCCACTAACACCCCCTCCACTAACACGTCCAACATTATATGGGTGTATTTGATTACTGGGGGGTATATTACGTAATGGTATTTTGCCCTGGCAGCTACGTAGTACGGGCAGGACACAGGCGGCGGGGTATAGGTCCCACCACTCCGCTTGGTACATATGCCAGGTTGCTCCTGTGGTGAATGGACCTATCAGAACCCGCCGTGGCGTTTCTTTCCACCTTCTATATGATTCGGAAATGTTCTCGTGGCCACTTTGTGCATGCAGGAGTCTCGGCCTTCAATTTACGTGTCAATAACTTTTCACCACGTAATCACGTAGTATATATATCTATATTGAGCCCTCTGTTCCAACGTAGATTCAGAGTTCATAGCTGGCATTATTTTTAATAATAGCTTTCTTTTTTGAATTTGGTTGTTGATATTAAATTGGTGCTACTATTGAGGAGTTTTAGTACTTACAACCTCTGCTTGTCCATATTACTCATTCATATATATAAATCTGGAGAAAATCAGTCGTTGACTTTTCAAAGGTTGTTTTTTTTTTTTACAACAAATTATCAAACAATTAAAAACAACAAGAATAAACCATGTTGAACAACAAGTCTTGGTTTCCAAAGATTTGTTTCTTATACGTGGCGCTTGCCATCTTGGTTCCATTCCTCGGATCCAAGAGTCCTATGGCTCTCGCTGCTGTTGATGAAGATAACACCACTGAAAGTTATGGTACTGTCATTGGTATTGATTTAGGTACCACTTACTCCTGTGTCGGTGTTATGAAGAATGGTAAGGTTGAAATCTTGGCTAATGACCAAGGTAACAGAATCACTCCATCTTATGTTGCCTTTACTGAAGAAGAAAGATTAATTGGTGATGCTGCTAAGAATCAAGCTCCATCCAATGTTGCCAACACTGTTTTCGATATTAAGAGATTGATCGGTTTGAAATACAATGATGACAGTGTCCAAAAGGAACTTAAGCACTTACCTTACAACATTATCAAAAAGAACAACAAACCTTTTGTTAATGTTGAATTCAATGGTGAAGAAAAGACTTTCTCTCCAGAAGAAATCTCCGGTATGATCTTAGGTAAGATGAAGTCTATTGCTGAGGAGTACTTAGGTACTAAGGTTACTCACGCCGTTGTTACTGTTCCAGCTTACTTCAATGATGCTCAAAGACAAGCTACTAAGGATGCTGGTACTATTGCTGGTTTAAACGTTTTAAGAATTGTTAACGAACCAACTGCCGCTGCCATTGCTTATGGTTTAGATAAGACTGATGGTGAAAGACAAATCATTGTTTACGATTTAGGTGGTGGTACTTTCGATGTTTCCTTATTATCTATTGAAGGTGGTGTTTTCGAAGTTTTAGCTACTGCTGGTGATACTCACTTGGGTGGTGAAGATTTCGATTTCAAATTGGTTAGACATTTGACCAAGGTTTTCAAGAAGAAGCACAACATTGATATTACTTCCAATGCTAAGGCTATCTCAAAATTGAAGAGAGAAGCTGAAAAGGCCAAGAGAACTCTTTCTTCTCAAATGAGTGTTAGAGTTGAAATTGATTCTTTTGTTGATGGTATTGATTTCTCTGAAACTCTTTCTAGAGCTAAGTTTGAAGAATTGAACATTGCTGCTTTCAAGAAGACCTTGGAACCAGTTAAGAGTGTTCTTGCTGATGCTGGTGTTAAGAAGTCTGAAATTGATGATATTGTCTTGGTTGGTGGTTCTACTAGAATTCCAAAGGTTCAAGAATTATTAGAAAACTTCTTTGATGGTAAAAAGGCTTCAAAGGGTATTAACCCAGATGAAGCTGTTGCATATGGTGCTGCCGTCCAAGCTGGTGTTCTTTCTGGTGAAGAAGGTGTTAACGACATTGTCTTATTAGATGTTAACCCATTGACCTTAGGTATTGAAACCAGTGGTGGTGTTATGAGTAGTTTGATTAACAGAAACACTGCTATTCCAACCAAGAAGTCTCAAATCTTCTCTACTGCTGCTGATAACCAACCAACTGTCTTGATTCAAGTTTACGAAGGTGAAAGAGCCATGGCTAAGGATAACAACAAGTTAGGTAAGTTTGAATTAACTGGCATTCCACCAGCTCCAAGAGGTGTTCCACAAATTAAGGTCACCTTCTCCTTAGATGCCAACGGTATCTTAAAGGTTGAAGCTATGGATGAAGGTACCGGTAAGGCCGAATCTATCACCATCACCAACGATAAGGGTAGATTATCTAAGGAAGATATCGATAGAATGGTTGACGAAGCCGAACAATACGCTCAACAAGATGCTGAATTGAAGGCTAAGATCGAATCCCGTAACTCCTTAGAAAACTACGCCCACATGTTGAGAGGTCAATTATCTGACACTTCTGAAACCGGTTTAGGTTCTAAGTTAGATGATGATGACAAGGAAACTTTGGATGATGCCATTAAGGAAACCTTGGAATTCGTTGAAGACAACTACGATACTGCTACTGCTGAAGAATTTGATGAACAAAAGTCTAAGTTAGTTGACATTGCTAACCCAATCACCGCCAAGTTGTACGAAGGTGCTGGTGCGGGTGGTTCTGAAGGTGGTGCCAAGTTTGGTGACGACGATTCTGACGATGACTTCGAACACGATGAATTGTAAGCTATTCAAACAAACTAAATAATTAAGAAAAAAAGAATGAATAATAATTTCAAGTCGATTTACAACAAAAGTGAGTGATTGTGTGAGTTTAATTGTCAAACAATATTTTTTGTGTGATTGTAAATATGGATCTTTTTAACCATATTCTATTATTATTAAAAAAAAAGGACGACAATTATGATATTTATTTGACATCACTACCAAAATGAAGACTATGAATATCAGGTGTAGATAGCTAGGTTGGTCCAGCTAATAAACAACTAGTTCAGTTATAATAGCTTAATGAGGCATTGCCTTAAAATATACACTATTTATTAAGTTCCATTGTAAAATGAAGAAAAACGAATAAGACAATAAACAATTGGAGAAAAAAAGGGATGATATGGTTATAAATTGGACCATTTCAAGATTTGTCATATGCGCCCCCTAACCACTTTAGTAGTCGGCTGAGTGAAATTGTTTGTGTTTTAGTGTCGAATCAAATGGCCGGAAATTCATAGTATTTGACAGTTTGATAAGTCAAAATATCAGTTAGCCTGAAAAACCCTTTTGCTCATTGGTTTATAAATAAGATAGAAGCCTGCAACCCACAACAGAGAAAAGACCTTCAATCAAACCTATCATTGAAATCTAATTGAGACCTTCAATCAATTCTGGTTGATCCCATTAGATCAATATTTTGCAACTTATACCTCACGTGACTTCCTTCATCTGGAACCTAAAATTTTTTCTTTAGATACTGTCAAACACAAAGATTGGTATAGTTCCGATAGCATATCGACAAGCTAAGGATCACAGTCAGGAGCCTAACGTCACAATGTCGAACAGAAAACTTCAAAAGTATGTATTTTTCAGCAAAAAGTGACCAAATTTGAACATAAGATGAGAGACCCACTATGAATCAATGAAGAATGAGACAAGAACTTGAGATAGCCGAACTAGAGAGAAGAAGAATGAAGAAAATAATAATGTGATGAAACAGTCAAAATAGTTGAAAAAGTTCAAGTTTTAGTTCGTAAAGTTGTTTCAGATCCATAAAGTCATAGATAATTTTCGATTACCGAGTGCAATCAAGGACATAACCGAGAGTCAGAATAATCCACTATTGATAAAGAACAAGATAGAATTAATGGATGATATCGAAGAATTCGAATGTTTCTTATTATAAGCCAAAAAAAAAAAATAAGTCAATTTTCCACAGGGTTCACTTTGAAGCCAATCATTTCGAGAAAATTGGATCGATAAAAAGTCACTGGGACACCATATTTCTCTCTTTTTTTTTTGTATTTCTAAATGATTCAATGCTTGGTGGGAACCATTCCTTTCTAGTCAATGCCAATACTAACATATAGAGAAATTGATATAGTGTTTAAAAAGATTCACGAAGGCTTGCATGAGTTCAATTATCATTATGATAGATACGAAAGCATCAATACTGAGGACGACAGCGATAACCAACGAGAAAAAGAAAAATTGGAAAATGATTTAAAGAAAGAAATCAAAAGATTGCAAAAATTCCGAGAACAAATCAAGATCTGGCAACTGAATGAAGTGATCAAATCCCTATCATTAACATCAACAACATTAACCAATAAATTAAATGAACATAAAAGATTAATTGAAGAAGCAATGGAAGTGTATAAAGAAGTGGAAAGATCATCGAAATTAAAAACTTTCTCCAACCAATCGATTTTAATGGCATCATTAGACAATAGTCAAAGAGAAGGTGATGATGATGATGACGATGATGATGAAGATATTAATTTCGAAGATTGTGAATCAAGTGAAGATGAAGATATCGATAATTTAAATCCCGAAGCAATTGAAGCAATCAAGTTTTTAAAAAGTGTGATAGGCCAAATTGGAGAACAAACCAAAAAATTAAATTCTGAATTTGATAAATTATCTCAAAAGAAATTAAGGAAAAACAATTTGAGTACAATCGAAAGCAAAAAGGAAAAAATTCAAGCATCAAAAGATCAAAACAAATTCCATATCAAGAAAATCATGAAATTAATCAAATTATTAAGGGCAAACAAATTACCTGATATTAATTTAATATGGATGATAAAGGAAGATTTAGAAAATTATGTCAATTCCACTTCAGAAAATGTGAATAATGATGTTATATTATATGATGATATTTTCAACCTGATTGCAATTGAAGATGATTTCTCTGAAATTCAAGATGATTCTGAAATCTTTTCGACCCCGAAGAGAGAATCCACTCCAAATATTAATGGAGCAATAAATGGTAGTAGAATATTGACTAACGATCTTTCTTCTTCTAACAATACCAAATCTCCTTCTCCAATACCCAGACAAGTTTCTAGTCCAGAAATATCCAATTCCGGAATCATTAAAATCCTTAAACCTGCAACCACTCCTTCTAAACCAGTGGGTGGATTGAAATGGTCAGCAGCCGCAGTTGCAGGTATGCCAGAGCCAGAACCAAAGCCCAAAAACACAATTGCTGTCAGTAGTACTAGTAATAGTAGTAGTCCCAAAGAAGATACCATTATCAAACCAAATCTTGAAGAAGGTAAAGTTGGTAAATATATTCAGGTATTGAGAAATTCAGCTTTGTCAAGTATAGAAATGAATTTATTTAGTGACCCTAATTTGCATAAGTTACCACCAGGAATGCAAGATCTTATAATTTCATTTACATCTAAAAGAAACAAATCTCATGATTTCAAAATCCTTTATGATTCCAATGAATATAATCAATATGTTAGTCCTATTCACAAACCATATTTACCATCACAAATCCAGCCATTGAAAATCGGAACTCAATTCAAACCACCATTACAACTTTTTAAATTACAATCATATTGGAATAAAATTAGAGCAGGAGATCAATTTGACCAATTCTTAATTGAATTGGAATCACTTATTAGTCAAAATAATATTGAAAATGGTCCAATAATTAATGAATTTGCTTTAGTCTTATTTTATGGTTATTATTATGGTTTAACTCCAATTGAAAATTTGATTGCAGAGTCTTGTTTATTTCAATTGGGATGGAAACCATATAAAGTCAAAAGTGATGAATTGTTGAATAGAAATAATTTAACTCCAGGGGGTTCAAATGTCCCATCCATAAAATCTCTGGCTAATAGTCCCGAATCAAGTAATTATCTTTATTGGTTTAGAAATGTCAAGTTAATTTCCAATCCAACTGAAGATGCACCAACTGTGGAATTTGGTGATTATCAAGTATTTGATTTATCAACATGGGAAATTTTTGTTAGATTGGGATTTAAGTTCGACTATAGTTTAAGTCAACTTGAACCAACCAAGGTTTTATTTTAATCATCAATCAATAGAGCATATCAATTCTTTTGGTTGCTTCTAACATTTCCAATCTGATCACTTAAAAAGGTACGACACAGAAAACCAAATATAAAATGGTAAGATCCGAATAGAAACTGTAGAATAAGAATAAGAGAGAAAGGTCCAAAAAAACTGGATCCATTTCTTGATGTAGCAGCAGCCTGGGAGTATCTAAATAATTATATAGATATAAAAGAGAATCACTATACTCTTTTGTGGTTTTCATGATTAATATCTTTTTGTTACTCAATAATATCGGATTGTGGCTCGCTCCTGAGTATTGATACCTCCGACTCAAGAATGTTATCACTGGTTGGAATATTGATAGCTGTGGTTTCCATGGTTGTCTCTGCAATGCAGCTGCACAGGGTGAGCCCAAACTCAGAGTTTTGGTCACTGGAAGGGTCACTCAAAATCGTCGTCTGATGACAATTATCTTTATACTGAATCCGTCTACCACCATTATCAACCAACATTGGAGTGCTGTCAAAACACCTATCGTGAGGAGGTTCGGCAACATGGGTATACCTCTCAAAGTCCTTGGAGTCTATCCCGTATAGAACTAGTGACACGCTCTTTACTTTGAACTCTTCAATTATCGCTGCTAGTGGCTCAAAGTTCTCCATCAGAAAGGCTGCAAATTGAATTTGCAACATCAAAAAAAAAGTGGGAGAAAGCACCCCTATTTATACTAAGTTACAAGATGCTTGTATCTCATTAGCCGCCAATAATACAATAATGCTGTTTATTGGCGGCCATGTAATACGATACGGATGTTATTGGTCCCTTTGGTGTCGTACCCCGAACTATACTAGTTGACCATATGACCTGATCCAGAGATTGCCCGCACACGACCACAACCTCGGTTAAGTGTATTTCTCCACACAGTCTGATAATCACAAGTTGACCATATACCAATTAGATCAACTACATCAAGATGGAGTACTACTCGTCGTTAGATGCGTCACAGCTTGACTCCGAGACTCCAACCCTCTTTGAGTTGATCTCAGCCAGTCAATTGGAATCTTTATTATCACCATCTTTAAGGTATATATTGGTTCATTATGCCAGCAAATATCCATACTACCTTTTAAAGGTTAGTAATCATTTTGATGAATTGAACCTTGCATTCCGAAGCTTTGTGGAATGGTACTTCTTCAAGTATTGGCAAGGTTCTTTCACTGAGAATTTCTATGGTTTGAAAAGAGTGAATCAAACACCTTTGGCAGATACCAAGTATAATAGTGGGAAATTAACCCAATTGGTACCTTCTATGATAGAAGAAAGAAGAAGTTTAACCGGTCTTCAAAAGGCAATTTCTATATTTGAAATTACTGGTGTGGCATATATTACTGAAAAATTGGATTATTTGCATGAAACATGGTACACCAAATTCATCACCAATCAATTAAATCCTTTGGAAGGAAACACCAATGAAGAAAATACCAAAATTCACTTAAAAAGAATCTATGTTCAAGTATATCCATATGTTCAAAGTGCTTTCAAGGCAGCTAATCTTATTACTACATTAATGTACTTGAGTGGTAAAACCAAATCTCCTACCCTCTTAACTTATTTATTTAATATTAATTATTCCAGGTTAAACCTGTACGACTATTCCAAGAATGAACCACCAATCAAATCTAAGGGTAACAAAATTAATAAAGTTTCACCTCCAACCACTGTTGAATATCTTTTAAGATTTTTGACCAGAAATTTCACTAAACCTTCTTGGAACTTAATTAAATTGTTACTAGGAACTTTCTTTCCAGTTGCTATTTTTTCATTAAAGTTTTTGGAATGGTGGAATAACTCAAATTTTTCAGCCAAGCTTTCTAAGAACCAAGGAAATGTTTTGGACTTCACATTACCACCACCATCTACCTTGGCCAAGGCATTAAGAGAAGCAAGAATGAAGAAGCAAGCAGCTTCAGAAAAGGAGCCTATTTCTTCAAAACCAAAGACCAAGTCTTACAAATCTGGAAAGCATTGCCCTATCTGTAAAAATGAGCTTACTAATCCAGCTATCATTGAAACAGGATATGTTTTTGACTATTCTTGTATTTATAATTATCTTGAAAAATCACATATAATTGTTTCAGAAAAGATGCGTGCAACTAAGGAAAACGATGACGAAGATGATGAAAAAGACGACGATGACGATGAAGAAGATGAGAATAATGAAAAGCTGTCTAAGAAGGAAGAAGGCGAAAAGCCGGTTTATGATCTTAACAAGGGAGGTAGATGCCCAATTACAGGTAAAAAGCTTTTGGGATGTAAGTGGAATCCAATCAAGGAAGAATGGGACATCGAAGGTATACGAAGATTGATATTCTAGATGAAGAGAATTGGAAATAATTAACTTCGAAATATCATTCTAAGGTTACTGCGATTTATATCCTGGCTATCATAATTTGCAAATGGTACACTAAAATATCTAGATCAAGATCAAGATCAAGCCCATCTAATGAATTCACTACTTTTCAGCTCACCTCCAGCACAATTCACTTCTGATTATAGGTGCAATAGGAATAATGAAAATTCGTACTATAGATGACAAGAAACTTTCTCCACCTAGTTCCCTCGAGGTGCTTAGGGGCTAATGACCTGGATGTAGATAATACAAGTAACTCAGAAAAAACCGCTACTAGCATCCGTAAAAGCTTTCTCCGTTCTTACACTGATATTTCTCTCTGTGGTATCAGTGGTCTCGGTAGTCACGTTGCCTTCATTTGTCTCTCTCTCTTGGTCTTCCTTTCTGTCTTCCTTTCCCTGATCCCATTGAAAATCTCACGTGAAGGATGATCCACAGTAACCACGTTCTAACAAGATCAAAACTTTACCCTCCCTCCACAACTCCAATAACGAGTTCAGTATTGAATCCTCACCATGTCCGAGAAAACCCTCCAAGCCATCAAGTTCGATAAGGAAAAGATCACGTTATCGATCTTGGACCAATTGCTTCTTCCTTATTCAACCTCGTATATTCCTATCAACTCCATTGAAGATGCTTATCAAGCCATCAAGTTGATGCAAGTCAGAGGTGCTCCTGCCATTGCTATTGTTGGTGCCTTTGCCATTGTTGTTGATACCCATTTGAACCTTCAATCGGGCGACAAGAAGGTGGAGGATCTTGTCAAGTCTATTGACTACCTCATCACTTCTAGACCAACTGCTGTTAATCTTTCCAATGCTTTAAATAATATCAAGAAGTTGGTAGAGAACAAGCAAATTGTCAATAAGGAAGTGTTTGATATTATCTACAAATACGCCGTGGCATTATACGAAGACGATCTTGCCAACAACTTCAAGATTGGTGATAACGGTGTGAGGTACATCACCGAAACTTTAAAGAGTCAAGACTTCCTGGGTCCATTTTCTATTGTTACTATTTGTAACACCGGATCTTTGGCTACTTCTGGTCACGGTACTGCTCTTGGTATCATCAGATCTGCTTTCCAACAATTGAAGCAAGATTCTTCTGACTTCTGGCTTGATCAAGTGTATCCATGTGAAACCAGACCATACAATCAAGGCGCCAAGTTGACCACCTACGAACTCAAGTATGAGGAGATCCCATTCACTCTTGTGTGTGACAATATGGTGACCTCGTTGATAAACACCTTGAACGTGCAAAAGAAGCCTATCAAGACCCTGTCTGCTCCTGTGAAGTTCATTATTGTAGGAGCCGATAGAGTTGTTAAGAACGGTGATTCTGCTAACAAGATCGGTACCTTCCAATTGGCCACTATTGCCAACCAGTTCAACAGTAGAACCAGCGAGAAGATCAAGTTTATTGTGGCTGCTCCAGGAACCACCATAGATTTAAACACTCAATCTGGTGACGATATCGTTATTGAAGAACGCCCTTCTAACGAATTGACCACTTTGAAGGGTCCAGCTTTAACTAAAAATGCGGGGGTTACTGAAGTTGGTGAAAAGTATACCGTGGGAATTGCTACTCCAGACATACAGGTATGGAACCCTGCTTTCGATGTGGCTCCTCATGAGTTGATCGATGCTATTGTTACTGAAGATCCAAAGGTATACGTCAAGGACGCCAAAGGTGAGTTTGACTTAGAACACTAAACATCATCGTATTGAATATCAAGGCATATGGTCTACAGTGGCGTAATAATGAACTATTCCTTCTCTATGAAGAGCTTATTCCTTGGGAGATATTCTATAATATATTTATATCAATATATAGATACCATTGGTATCGTTTTGAAAGTGGTCCTATGGATCACTTCTTTTTATTATTATTATTATTATTCTTCTTCTTCTTCTTGTTCTTTTTGTTGTTACCCTTTTTAGGTTCTTGTTTAGCAGAAGTAGAAGGTTCAGCGAAAGATTTAACAGTTTCAGAAGCTTCAGTAGTTTCAGCTGTTTCTTCTGACTTTGTTTCGGGTAACTCATTGGTCACAATAGTTTCAGGTTCTAATTCTTTTGTATCTTCTGCTACTTCTTCCTTTTCAGCTTCTTTTGTGGATTCCCTTTCAACCTCTGTCAATTCTTCCTCCGCATCATCATTTTCTTGAGGTGTTTCTTTTGACTCAGGAGCATCTTTGATCTCAGGGGATTCGTTTTCATCTTCATTAGGTTCAGTTGATTTTTCTGGGTCATCTACAACTACTGTTGGCTTTTCTTCTGTAGGTTTTTCTCCAGTAATAGACTTTTCTTGAGGAAGCACTTGCTCCTCATCCTTACTTTCATTTTCGTTTGATGTTCCTTTTTCTATCACTTCAGCCGAATCTTTTGTTTCTTCCTTTTCCCTAGCCTCTGTAACGGATTGTGTTTGCTCAGCTACATCTTTAGACTCCACTGGTTGAACCTTTTGAGCTACTACGTCTTTTTCTGGGACTTCTGGAGTCATGGAAATTTCAGATACGGAGTCCTTTGGTAGTGTTTGTGGAGCCATTTCACTTACAGATTCAACCTTTGGCGGTGGGATTGGGGTCTGTTCCTTTTCTTCATCAAATAAAACCTCGGCTTGTGGCAGTGATTGTCTATTTGTAGCTTGAGATCTGGCTTCATTGATATTATTTCTCATTACTTCATCCATTCTTGTATCTTCCACGGTTGGTAAAGCATTGACATTCTCCCAAATCACTTGACCAGAATTTCCATAACCTGGAAGCTCACTCAATTTGACTCTAAAATAATCAATATCTTTGAGTAAAGAGTGCTTTTCATTGAAATCTTTGAATTGTGGTAATTGGGTGCAAAAACACTCAATCAACAACTTTTTATAATTATCAAACACTTGTGATAAAATAAGCGAAGACTTTAAATCGGGCAAATACCTGAATAAGACCTTAGCAACTGTCAAAGTATCCTTGACTAATGTTTCCATGTAAGCATGACTTTGTTGAGGAGGTTTAAGAGGTTCTGAAAAGTCAATCTTGAGAATAGCAGCACAATGACTATTGGTACGGTCATACATGATCGAAACCAATTTGGAGAACAATTCATTTTCATGATCCTTGTAATTGCTGATAACTCTAGAAAAGCTCAATTCCTCTGGATTTTCTTCCTTAGGGAAAATACTTTGGATATGAGGCAACAAATCAATATTGAATTCAACAAGTTGAATACATAATGCGATATGTTTGGTGGTGATATGTTTCAATCCCGCAGTTCTGGTAGCACCAGCATTTAATACTGCTTGAGAAGTTTTGGAATTCATCAACTTAAAATAGTTTAATAAATTGTTTTGAATTAATGATAATGTATTAGGGAATACCTTGGAAACAACGATATAATCTTTGATTTGTAATAAAGATTTCCTGGTTAATTCTGGAATCAAAAATTGGTTTTCTCCAATTGTTAATTTGACAATATCTCTTGATTTCTTTGGTTCTGGTTGCTTCTTATTATCAGCTTCATAGAAGTCCATAACATTCAACCAAACGTCTCCCGAAAATCCTTGCCTTCCATTACTAAGAACATAATCAGAGTATCCCATTAATTCATCCACATTGTCTTGACATTCAGATAATACTTCTGACAGAGTCAATTCCTTCCAAATTTCACGATCACTGTTGGCGACAAGTGATTTTAAAGTGTTCAGATGGAAACGGTGTACAAAGTAACTGAAATGATGTTTGAACCATTCACTCAAAGAACTTCCTGCACCACTCGCATTGAAACCAGGATTAATCAATTCACATTCATGTAAATAAGCCGAAGAAATAGAGTACAAACGGAGGTAATATGGAACCGGTAAATCGGCAGTTTGTTCCAGTCTAACATTAATGACTTTAGTTAATCTGATTTGGGTAAGTTCAATAGCCTTATGGATACAAGAAGTGATATCTAAAGCCATAACATCAATCTCAGCAGTTGGAGGTAATGTGGTTAAAGCAAGATCCAATAAAACCTTTTGATGGGCAGTTAGACGACGTAAACATTCAGATAAACTTCCATAAGTCTTAGATAACATCGATTCGAATTCCTTTGGAGTTAATGATTTAATATTTGATGATAAAGTGTTGTTAGGAGCATTTGATTCTGGAGGAACAGAAGAAGATCTTGAAGGAGCATTAGACAGATCAATCAGAGAAGCTCCATTTGAAGTTGGCAAATTGATTTTTATAATATTTTTGATTTCTATTATAATACGATCTTGATATGCTGCATAAGCTTGAGCCAAATGACCAGATTTGATCAAATTTTTGATGAAATGGGAAAGAATTTGTTTTTGAGAATCAGCAATGGTAACATATGAATTATTGATTGGATTAGATGCATATTTTTTAGATTTATCCATGGCCACATACATTCTGTTTAAAGTGTCTTTAGTGTCGACCGAATTATAATGAGTTTTCAAATCATCTAATAAAAGATTAGTGAAATCATTAATATAACCTTTAGAACAAGCATTCTTTAAGTTTTCAAGATCATTTCTAAGATTAATCAATGCAGGTAAGTGGGAAACGTTAACCGGAGGATAATTAAATTTGGGATAAATCATTTTGATTTCTTCATCTAAAATATCACTACGATCATAGCCTTGAATTAAATTTTCTACCACAACAATTTCATTTAAACATTTAGAATAGTTTTGATTACTGAAAGACCTATTGGCAAGATCAAATACAGTGACAATATAGTTTAATTGTAATAATGAAGACTCCAAATACTCCACATTTCCCTTTTCAGTTAAGTTATTCAAGATATTTAAACCGGTTTGTGCATGTTCTTGTTCTAAAGTTTGAAGCTTGGTAGTTATTATTTTAAATTGATCAACACATTGGTTTGATTTTGTTTTGATGAGTTCTATATCTCCCAAAGTACTGAAGAACGATTCTGAAGATTTTGAAATTTCTTTAATTAAATTGATTTCCACAATGTCTAAGTAATGGGAAAGTTTATCTTGTAAATCATTATTATTCAACAATTGAGATTCAGCATCTTTATCATTCGGTAAGATATTAGCGTTTTCAATGACGGATTTAAAAATTCTAGGATCATCAAGTCTAAAGTCAGGATTGGCATAGATTTCAGGAACAGTGGATATATCTTCAGGATCATTAAAGTTCTTAATGGAAGATGATGCAGAAAGACTATCGAACTTTTGAAAAGGTTGTTGTTCTTGTTGATCCTGGGCAAACTTCTGAAGAGTATCTTCGGTTAATTGTTTATAACTCAGTTCAAAGTTTTTGAATTCATCAAGAATATCCTTAACATAATTAGTTTCTAATTCTTTACTATTGACTTTTTGAGCAAGTTTCAGAAGCTGGATTTGAGGAATATCTTTAACTGTGGGGGTTTTCAAGTTAGTGATGGTAGTAACACCTCCATTTAATGTTACCGAAGATTTTGGAGCTCTATTTTTGCTAATTCTAGCCTGATCTGAAGCAATGGTTAATTCATAGATAGAATTGGGCCCCAATGGAGAAAACGACTTTTCATCGACCGTGGTATTGAAATTGTTGAAATATGCAGATGACAGAAACGTGCTGTCAGCATCAAAACTGTTTCTAAAAGATGTTGATGCTGATTTGATACGTCCTCCTGCTGTTGATGCTGAATGAGAAGCATATGAATATTCCGAGCCATTGGCCAAATCATCATTCAAGTCGACGCTTCCAATCGATGGCCGGCGAGAGCTGGCACTTGATAAATGGGACGACTCTCGTGACATTACCCCGTAGGAAGTGAGCAGGTTGTGGTGGGTTTGGATTGGTTTGGATCAGGTTTGGGTTTAAACTGGTGATTGTTGGTGTGTATACAATAAACGACAGATCCACCAACGTTGGTGCGGAACAACAAGGTGCGGTGGGGGAAGCTAGCGAGGAGACTGGTGGTGACTGGGGAGGTGGTAAAGGCGTAGCGAGAGGTGTTAGGAAAATAGTGGTAGAAGGGCGTGTTTGTGGGGAAAAAAAGAATAGTGAGACTCTACATCTAAGCCTGGAGACGGGTCAGGAAACGACAAGCCAAAAAGTACCAGCATGGTATAAATGCCAAATCACAGACACTGTTTCGACACTGTTTCAAGGCAAGCAAGTGTCTTTGGTACCAATCGCTCTTTTGGTGCCGCCTCTTCCATCTGGTGTGTGTCTACATTGGAGTTGTGGGGAATCTGTTTGGGAATCCACCACCACGCTGGGATCTACGATCGCGCGCACTATATGACAGCTATTTCCGTTGGGTGCTAAAGGGTAAGGTTAGAACACCAAGCACCACCAGAGAGAGAAGGGACCAGATACGTTGAAGGGATCGGGTAGAGAATGTGTGTGCGGTTCATGGTACACTGATGCCGAGTGTGTTCGCATTCTTGCGGTTTTTCGTTCTATGTCCCAATCGAGCTATTTACTGTCTTCGATGGGACGAAATGACATCATACAGTAGGTTCACAATATTGTGATGCAAATTATACCGTACTCCGGGGTTTGAACAAAACAGCACACAACCCCAGTACTAGCCAAATGCCTCGCCATCTCGACCTCCTCCTCCTGCAACACCTCCGGTATCTCAAATCTCAAGCTGGGCATTTAATGTGCTCATTTAGCACCACCAAAGTGGTGGGCCAGGCTGGATGACTGGCGCGCACGTGACCCCAACCTCTCATATAAGGCCACTGATTAGTAATTTTTCACATCAATTACCCAACCCATCATGTCTGCCCCAGCTCCACCACCAAAAGAAGAAGTCAAGGTCAAGCCTTGTTGCGTCTGCTTAGACGAAAAGAAGACTAGAGACGAATGCTTGTTGCTCAACGGTCAAGAAAGTGGAAAGTGTGACTCCATCATTGACCAATACAAGCTCTGTATGAAGGGTTATGGATTCAACACCAACTAGGGGTATTCCCAAGAAAACACTCGAGTTGGTGATGGATGAGACCATTAGCTAGAGCCTGGTCTTGTTCTGATTGTGTGCTGCCCAGAAGCCAGTACCAGAAAGTTGTCAGTCATGTAATTAGAAGTGTATATAGGAATAGATGATTTTTAATGAAAAGAAGAAACAGACCCGAAGGAAACATGTAGAGAAGAGTAAAGAACGGGGAGGAAACGAGAACAACAAGGAGGAAACTCAGAAGACGATTCCAGGGGTTTTCGTGTTTCAAGCCAATGGGTTACTGGTCACAACTTGAGTGGCAAGTTGCAAATTGACCAGTCACATTAGAGGTAGACCAAGAAAGAACCAGAATGCTAGTAAGGATTCAAGAAATATGATTCGTGTGGCATTGTAAGCCTGGAGTTTCTCCCAAGATAGTTGAAATGTGGAGTGTCAAATGTCACTATTCCACTCAGTTGTGGTACGATTTGAAGGAAAGTGGCTAGAAACGGTTAACAATTAAGACTATGGTCAAATTGCTAATTGGTTGTACCAGTAACTTTTCTGAGGTATCCTAAAGTACTCGAACTACGCTGGCGACTGGTGGTTATATTTTCGCGTTTCTGATTATTTCTGTTTTGTATATATACTATTAATCGTATCAATAATTATGTATTCGTAATTTCATCATTATATGCATATCATTTTTTAGGTGATGATTTGTGTGGTTCCTGAAGCAGTATAGGGTCGGTCGGTTCTGGTTGTTGTATTTTTTATGTTTTTTTTTGTTTGAATGTTTTGCTGTATGTATGTAATTCTAGAATCGTCTTGAGGCTGTAACTTCCTGGTGGTGCTATGAACAATCTATTTGTAAACACTTTATGGTAATTGTAGATATTCAGTAGAGAAGCTTTTCCAATTCACCTTTTGGTTTCAAACATCTCCGGTACTGCCATAGTCTCCACCGATAGTGCCACTACTATCACTGGCATAGGAAGGTCTGACTTCGTGGCTCTTTGGCATAAACCCTTGACCTTCTTCTTCCAAGTAGTGTTCTGCTTCATTTCTCAAAATGCTAGCCGTTTCACCTGAGTCATGATGTTCATGGCGGATCCTTTTGTTAACGTTCAACCAAGCTTGGTTTTGAATAAAATTATCAATCAAAATCAATTGCAAACAGTTCATTACAATCGGAACCACAAACATCACAATAAAGATTTCAAATTCATCAGGGTATTCGTCCAACCAAAGAAGTAAAACATGACTGGTAAACCATAAAAGTTCTGATTCGAAACAAACCACAATTCCATAGATTATAAATTTGGTGATCATTAATGACATAAAATAAATGGATAATTGTTTCACAAATGCTCTGGTGCTAGGGTTTTCAGGATCAGGACCATAGTTACCTGAATCGATCTGAGACACACCCAAATGGTTCTTAAAGAATTTATTCATGGCTTGGAAAACAAGATATAATATGTATACCCCAATAGTACAATCAAATACTATACTGAGAAAGTACCAATCACAAGGATCTTCGTCAAAGTCATCATCAGGTGAAGAAGGAGAAGAAGAGCCCAGGCCCATTCCGTTGACTCTTCTTGTTTTCATAATGGATAATAAAACATTAAAAATATGGACTCCAAGCGCTCCAATCAACTGTTTGAGTACATCAAATAACCATACTGACCATGTTCGCCTCATAGGAAACTCGTAGTACCGTTTGATGAGTAATGATGAAAGACACAAGAGGCCTAGGAATGCTTGGGTAACAAGCGAAAACGTTCCCACCAATTCACATTTGCCATCTTGGTCTTTTCCTGGGTTTTTGGACGGAAGTTTGTTATTCTGAAGATCACTGTTAAATGATACTGGTAACACGATAGAAAGTAGCGTAAGCGGGAGGGCTATCAATTGTGTAACAGGTAAATTCTGACACGATGCCATGGTTGTATCCGACCTCAAGACCGTTGAGACTGGGTGATATATCTATTAGTAAGTAGCCTGGTGGCGGACTGATCTTCTGTTACTTATATTTGTTGTGGTTGCTATATCGAATATCTTAGCCAGACAGATAGAGACATAAGAGGTATAATGACCTGGTAGTAGTGCGGATACCAGCGGATGGGGATGATCTAAATGATGAAGAAGGCTAGAAAGAAAGGAAGGTAAGGATTTCCGGCGACAGGTGACTATGGCGGGTGATGTACAGGATAATGGTTAGGTCTTTTGGTAAGTAGGAATTGGTGAATGGAATATAGCAATTGCTTTAGGTCATTAGGTGACGCTAATGACATGAATATTTCGCGACAGGAACGCGACAGTGCCCAGGACAAACAAAGTTTGAAGGCTGGCCCAATAGAACAGACAGTGATGTCTCTGGTTAAATTTAGCAGCAGAAAGGGAATCTTTTGTAAGCGAAGAGTGGGGGTACCTGACCCATCGTGGACTCTTGGTGTAGTAATTGGGAATGTGAAAGTGGTAGGGCTTGGCCTGAAAGTGGTAGCAGTGGACCTTTTTTTGGTCAATTGTGGTCCAATCTGGAATGCTGCAGCAACTAAGCACACATTTGGAAACACCTCCACCTTGTGTGGTAGAAACAGCGTTATTTGCCATTCCACATCTCAGCTCCGTAAACCACGAATTACGAGTCTTTAAACGGTACTTTACCAGTTTTGTTTAGGCTGCAAATTTCCAAAAGCAGCAACCTTATATTTCACCATATTCAGCCAATTACAGAATACAGAATTAGCAAAATCACTTCGTTTATTGTTTGTTCAACGATACGTGCTTTCCTATAAAATACTAATTACATTATTGACTATTCGAGGATCATACGCATACCAGGTGTCTCGATGTCTGGGTCATATCGGCTCGGGTTTGGTCCAAGTACCATCGAACAATCGTAGACTGTAGCCTCCTGGCACAACCAGCCAAATTCATCAAAACTTCATAAAAAATTAATTACCAATTTTCTTAGTCTTTACTTTATTCATTATATTTTTTTTTTTTTATTTTATTTGTTCTTCCTTTTTCATTTTCAGTTTTGCTCTAACTTTCATTATTCTTCCATCCACCTAAGAAATGATTGGCCAACCCTTTAGCCTGGTCCACGATCTTCTTCTTACTATCGGGGCTAAGAGTTGAATCATTTGCAGGAGGTGGTGCATCCGGAGTTATATTTCTGATCCCATTCATTCCAGCTACTTGGGAAAGTGATGCATAGCTTGGAGTATAGCTTTTATCTCCTCCGCCAATATTACTGTTAGTTCTTGGTAAAGGTTGTGATTCTTCTTCAGACTCAGTGTCAGAATCTGAATCATTAAACATGAACTTTCCTGAAGGAGCTGATGGTTGTTGAGATACTTGCTCTTCTAATGGTGGAGTGCTATTTCCCAGAAATGCATTGGTAGATGTGGTATGTGGAGGTAAAGGTGAAGCCTTTCTTTGGGTATTAGATAATCTCAGAGCATCTGGTGATGGTGAATAACTGTTGTTACTACTTGTGTTGAAGAACAGTTCAGATAAAGATTGACTTTCTTCCTTCTTTTCCGGTTTACTGTTACCAAAGAACTGATCAGATAATGATTGCTTTGATTTTCTATCTTCTTCAGTCATTGTAGTGGTTCCAAAGAACAGCTGATTTAATGATCTGGTAGAAGTACTCTTATTGAAGAACAGATCAGATAATGAGTTGGAAGAATGTGGTTGCTTAGCAATTGAAGTTGACGAATGTTGAGGATTGATAGAAGAAACAGGTGCTGCAATTGGTTGTGGATGATTCAAGATAGTTGGGAAATGATCATTTGGATCATTATCAATTGTACTTAATCCTGATTTTCTGAAAACCAGTTGGGCCAACGATTGACTTGACCTTCTAGTACCGATAGATAAAACGTCTGATTCTTCATCACTTGAACTTTCTGATCCACTCATTTGGAATGGAGAAGGAGGTTCATGTTGGTATCCCTTAGTTTGTTGTTGATCTTGACCTTGACCTTTAAATGGAATATTATTAATATTATTATTATTAATCACTGCAGGATTAATTATAGGCATGCCTTCATTTGCAGGTTGAGGTTTGAAGTCATCATTTTCAATGATTTCATAATCAAAATTAGATCCCATGCTGATATTTTCTGGAACATCACAAACCTCCGGTGCTTCCTTCTTGTTACTACCATAAATCGCATGGTTTGGATCCACAGTGTAAACACTATTGTAATCATAGTAATAATCATAACCTCTACGGCTTGTATTGTCAACATTGTGAGAAACAGAGGAAGTATAAGGATATTCTTCGTCACTTTCTTCATCTGAACCATAATTCAAAGATGTAGATGGAAGTAATTGAATGGTTTTGTACAGTTTGCTGTTATTGGTAGAAATAGATTCTGTATCTTCGGTGTTATCAGGTTCCTTATGACTTGGCAATTGATTTTTATTGGAACTGAATGGTATAGTGCCACTTGCAGGATGAGAATTTGGAGATTTAATATTAAGGAAAAATCCTCCTTCATCGTCATCTTCATCTTCTTCATCATCATCTTCTTCATCTGCATCATGGTGATGTTCTAGTTCATCTTCACTACTATACACCGCAGGAGTAGATGAACTACGATAATTACCATAGGTATATCCATCGTCATCATCACCATATACTTGATGATGGTCTCCACCATCATAATAATATCCTTGATGTAATCCAACTGCCTCATCTTCATCATAACTATCATAATAGTAGTCATCATCATATTGATCATCATCAGAATAAGTATCCACAGCAACACATTGTTGAACTTCGTCATTAAAATGAATATGACGTTCTTCCTTAGAGATTGATTCTACTTCTGTAGACTCCGGGTCTACTAAAGCAGATTTTTGTAATGATGGAGTAAGATGTTCTTGTTCAGTACCCTTTGGAGATTCTGAAGCTTGTTCGGCCATATTTTCATCATTTGGTGTAACTTCAGATAAATGAGATAATTCTTTTGGTTTTTGAGCTAAATTATTAGAAGAATTCTTCTTAATAAGATTTTGAAGATTAACAAATGAATTTGAAGCAGAAGAAGCTGCTGATGCTGCATTAATATTCTTATACTGAGAATTCAATTTAGCAGAAATAGCATCAAAATCATCAAAATCAGGAGTTCCTTCACCCCTTTCTTTTCTTTGTTTTTCTTCAGCTTCTCTTTGAGCTTGTAATTGTTTTTGCTGTTTTTCACGTTGCTTTTGATACATCTTATTGGTGGCCAATTGTAATTTCAATAAATTGGAATGACTAATCATCATATCTTGAACGGTTCTTCTCTTCAAGATTGGTTTTGGACCGGAAGCGTTTTTGTTGGGTATAGATATATCACCAGCAGCGGCTGATGTAGCAGTGGTAATGACATCTGATTTATGTTGTTCATTTTCATCATCATCATCATCATCATCATCATTAACATTGTTATGGGAACTTGTAAGAGGATCTTCATCCTTCAAGATAGGACCATAAAGCCAAGTCACATCACTGTCTTTTGACCAATTGACAACTTCTGGACTGATTGTTTTCAAATTACATCTTCTTTGAGCCCACGTTCTCCAGGAAGCATTTTCTAATCTAGCGGAATTGGCCACATCTTTACGCTTAGAAATTACATATCTCCAAGATTTAGAGATATCAGATACATCCCATTGATGAGATAAGTAATCGACATGTCTAGAAGGTTCAGTGACGATATCGGTATCATCGTGGGGTAATAACTCTGGACTTTTGTAGTTATTAAGTGATGCATTCAGGGAAGCAAATGATTGATCGTTTTCGTCATTAGTATCCATTGATGTATCAACCGTAAGCTTTTCCTGTTTTTGTTGTTGTTCTGGTTCGTCGATTGTTTGATTGGATGTGTATGATTGTGGTTGTGGTTGTGGTTGTGGTGGTGATGATGATGATGATGTTTGAGTTTGAGTTTGAGTTTGAGTTTGAGCTTGAGCTTGAGCTTGGGATTGGGACTGGGAATGTGCTTCGGCCTTTGCATTGATTTGTTCCTCTTGTTTCTCTGGCTGGATGAATTCATCCAATAGACCCAAAGATCTGGTTCTCTTCAATTTAAAGGTGGTATTCTCAAAATGGTCTTCATCTTGAGCATCCACATGTTGTGAAGTGGTGGCACCTCCCTGGAAGACTTCACCAAGATTAGGAATACTCATAAGTAGTTAGGATTACTTTATGTTTTTTGGGGGGGACAATAAGAAAAGGAATGTTGTTTCCACTAGAAAAAATAAACCTGTAATGATCAAAGAATCTTTTTGTGGGTATAAGTCTAAAAAAAGAGCCCTAAATGATGAATTCCTGATGATCAGTAAGGGGCGGGCAGTGACAAGTTTCTTCGGTATCAAAGTGGGATAGTTTGATGAAATGATATCAAAAAAACGGGGGCACAATTAACCACAAACTGGGTGAGGAATTAGGAAAGGAAAGGGGGCAGGGATTCTTTCAAAACCAAAAAAAATGATGATGATAGAAAAACAGGGACTTCCAGTAGAATGAAAACGGTAGACGGTGGCAATGATCAGTCGATGAAGGGGCAGCCACAATCACCAGGGTCTTATTTTAAGGTAAACTGGTAGATGCTAAGGGGAGGATATAAAAAAAAGGTGTGGTTTAAAAGCAGAAAACTATTGGTGGGCAGAATAAAGTCTAAGATTTTTGATAAATGAGAGTTACTGGATTTTAGCACTATTTAGGTGAGTGAGAGAGTGAGAGAGTGAGAGAGTCAATAGGGAAAAAAAATGTATGAGACTAACAAAAGAAAATAGAGATGGAGTCACCCCCAGAAAATAGAGAGAATGGAGAAATTACAGAGAGCGAAAGGTGACCAAAAAGAGACAAAGAAAAGGGCCCAGACAATTAGCCAGAATTGGCACAATTGAGGCACCGACCGGGCGAGGCCACCGAGAACGTCAACCACAATTGGGCGAGCGGGGTCACTGTAAGGTCACCGTTAGGTCACTGTTAGGTCACCGTTAGGTGGACCATGACATCTGAACACTGTAGGCTCTCTACTCTCTACGGTGTACAGTGTGGATGGTGGAGTGTGGAGTGTGGAGTGTGGAGTGTGGGTAAACGGGTTTAGGCTGGGAACGGGCCCCGAAGACCGGAAGCTACTGCGAAGTAATGGCTGGAATTTTGGCTGGTGGGCGACAAAATTGCCAGTAATCTGCTTAAATTGGGCCCGTTTGGGCTGGCTGGTGGGAGAGAGGTTTCAGATTCTTGGGGTACACCGCAACACCAGAGGGTCCCGTATTACTATATTACTGGTGGTTGGGGGTGGGGGAACTGGTGAGTTTTAATTGGCCTGGGTATTATTCAACCTGGCTGATGTAGCATTGGCACCAGTGATATTTTTAGGTGGTGTAGTTCTGTAATTTTGTGATGGGGCTGGTTTGGTTCCTTGTACCCAGGTACCCCATAAGTCCCCCTCTATTGCGGAAAATCGCGGAGCTGGGCCGGGAAATTCGCCTCCTAATTCCGGTTTTTGCCATGACCCTATCTCCTCTACCTCCACCACTACCATACTACAGTCTGACCACCAGGTTAGCATCCTAGATCGGCCCATCCACCTTACAGCAACTCTAGCCCAGACAGGAAAGCTTGGAAGAACAGTTGCTGGTCACGTGCTCGGCGGAGGTACAGTTCCCGCAACTGCCAGGTCGCGCTCCAGCGTGGTGACTCACTAGTCATCGCAACCAGTGTAACGTTACAGTAGACCCTGGGCCGAGGGTCACAAGAGCGAAAACATCTAACATCTACAGACACCAATTCCTGGGCCGTTCCCAAGTTACACAATCAGCATATCGGCCAGGGGACTGGGACACCCTGGGGCACCCTGGGCCCAACTGCGCACATAAATCTCGCCGTTTTCCCGGCGATGGCCGAGCTCCGTCCCAGTCGGACTTGTTCAGGCTGGAATTACCATGGAAACAGACGGTGATTTGGGGCTGGCACCGTCACGTGAGGGACGAGTCGCTTTTAATTCCAGGTTAATTTTACCCTCCCCATACACAGAGAAAAAGAAGTCAAATTTTTCACATGTAAATCGTTGTACCCAACGGCGCTATTGAAAAGTGAATTTGCATCTTGAATTACCCTTTTTTAATTTTTGTGAAACGATTAAATAATATTTTTTTTTCTTACATTGGCTCGTATATAACCCCAAACTTTGCTCCAGAACCAGTGGATTACTGAACTTTTAGAATCTCCAAAATTCCTTAAATCGTTGAAAGATCCAAAGTAAGGTCTTCATCATAAAGATCCATTAAAGAGGTTGTAATCAAAGAAGGTATATATATTTATTGGTATATCTATATATTTATTTATTGGTATTTGGTATATTGGTAATATTATATTTATATCAGGTTATTCATCATGGAATTCGAAAATCAAGATTTAGAGTTCAAAAAGTACGATCTTGCTTTTTCATCAGCAGCTGCTGAGAAAGAAGTTGGATCTAAACGAGAATCATCAGAATCATCAGATGGGGCCTCTACTGCTGCTAAGCCAGTGGGAGGAGAATTGAAGAGAACGTTTTCCACCTATTCGATCATTTCTATTGGGTTTGGTCTTACCAACTCTTGGTTTGGGATCTCTGCTTCCTTGATCACTGGTATCCAATCTGGAGGTCCTCTTTTAATTGTATATGGTATTATCATTATTGCTACTATTTCCTATTGTATAGGTGTTACTCTTTCTGAAATGTCTTCCGCCATTCCTTCTGCTGGTGGGCAATATGTTTGGTCTAGAGTTTTGGCTCCCAAGAAACATTCCAGTTTTTTGGCTTATATGTGTGGTTCTCTTGCCTGGGCTGGTGCTATTTTCACTTCGGCTTCCATGGCTCTTGCTATTGCTAATGAATTAATGGGTTTCTGGGTTCTTTCTCATCCTGATCATGAAGTTAAAAAATGGCAACTTTTCGTTATCTATGAACTTGTTAATGGATTCCTTGTCTTGTTTAACTGTTATGGTAAAATCTTACCTTTATTGGGTAATGCTGCTTTGTACGTGTCCCTTTTCTCTTACTGTGTCATTACTATTACTGTCTTGGTATGCTCTAGAGGTCACTACAGAGAAGCTTCTTTTGTTTTCACTGAATTCGAAAACAACACCGGTTGGTCTTCTGCTGGTATTGCATTTATTGTTGGTTTAATTAATCCAAACTGGTCTTTCTCTTGTCTTGATTCCGCTTGTCACTTGGCTGAAGAAACTGAACAACCAAAAACTGATATTCCAAAGGCGATCATTGGTACTGTTACCATTGGTTTCATCACTTCTTTCACCTATGTCATTGCCATGTTCTTCTGCATTCGTAACTTGGATGAAATCTACTCTTCGGGTACTGGTATGCCAATCCTTGATATCTACTACCAAGCTCTTGGTAACAAGGCTGGGGCCATTTGCTTGGGTTCTTTGATCTTCTTGACTGCTTGTGGTTGTACCATTTCTTGTCACACTTGGCAAACCAGACTTTGTTGGTCTTTCGCCAGAGATAATGGGTTACCATTCTCTAAACACTTGGCTATTGTTGATCCAAAACTTGGTGTTCCATTGAATGCTCATCTTTTCTCTTCTTTCTGGGTCGCCATCTTAGGTTTACTTTACCTTGCCAGTGATGCTGCCTTCAACTCCATGGTTGTTGGTTGTATTACTTTCCTTTTACTCAGTTACCTCGTTCCAACTGGTTGTCTTCTTTACAGAGGTAGAAATAACATTAGACATGGTCCTTTCTGGTTAGGTAAATTGGGTCTTGTTTGTAACATTGTCACCATCTTCTGGGCTTTCTTTGCCTTGATTTTCTTTTCATTCCCTGCATTCATGCCAGTTAATGCTGGTAACATGAACTATGCATGTGCTGTTACTGCCATTTACATTATCTGGGCTTTAGCTTACTGGTACTTCCCAGTTAAATCCTGGTCTGCCAAAGAAAACTTCGCTGGTGGTTTAGGCAACAACGAAGAAGTCGAATTCCCTGACGTCGTGTTGGACAAGAACTTGTGATTCCATTCATTATTTAATAAAAATTCAAACAAAAAGTTTACATTCAAAAAACAAAAAAAAATAAAAATAAAAATAAAAAAGACTAACACATTTAGTTAATTATATATTATTAAGTCGGTGTTATAATTTAATTCTTGTTTATAGAGGGACGATATCCAAAAAAAAAAGAACAACCTCAAAAGATTGTTGATTATTTAAAAGGTCATAAGATTAAAAGATTAGAATTTTTGTATAAGGTTTTATTTACTGAAAGTCATAAAAATAAAGGTTTTATTTAATTCATTAAAATTGTAGACTTCAAGCAAGACCTATAATATTCAATTTGGGTAGAAACTTCAGGAATTACTCTAGCTGGGTCGTCTAAATGGCTGCAATTATGCAATTATAGCCTGAATATTTTTTAATTATTATGTAGGAATCAGTTACAAAAATGTACGATGTGTGTTTTATGATGCAGACCGTTGACCAATAAAATTCTGCCAATCTGGTTATCAATGTTACAGCTAGATAATGCCATAGTTGGGGCGTTCCAGAAATCACAGGTAACCATTGGCCCTAAATTTTTGGATTGTTCTAACCCCTTTACTTTTGGCCGTTTTAATTGTACCTATTCAAGTAGAAGTGAATGCAGAGTGAGTAAATTGTACCACATATATTGCCTATTTAGTGAGGTATTGTTACCAGTTGATACTAAGTCACACGAGTGGTAAAGACCATAAAGTGGCGGGTGATAGTTGTTGCACAATGTGGCAGACTATAATTCACTCCACTTTGCATTGCTTGGGCCCCTAGAGCGACTTTCCTATTTCACTCTGTACTGTATAACATGGCACGGCGATCTTGGTGGAGCTGATGAGGTGATGTAACAGTGTAGCTCGCAGTTGGAAATGAGCACTGTAACGATGTGTTAAGACCTACGCATATACGAAGAAGCCAGATCCGAGCTGTTAGCAAGACCAGCCACAAAGACTGGCCAATTGTTCACTGTCTCCACTAGAGCAGTGGAAGCACAAAGTAGAGGGCAGATCAAGACGATCTTTGGAAGAGATGAGGTGGTGAAAAATTAATACCCAAAAAGAGAGACTATAAGGTTCGAGACAAAAGCCAACGATAAATTTCCACGAGCAAGAGAACACCGAGCTAAGGGGACTAACGTGGAGCACGTCTGTGTGGTATTTAAGGCTTCCAAACCGTCCACAAGCAAGTAATAGGGCGCCAGTAGAATCGATGGGCTTCCATTACAGTACTATTTTTCAGGCCACTGTTCTTAACACTAGACCAATTAACTTAGTGATGGCTTAGATAATCGGTAGTTAGCACCTACCAAATTACAGGTACAAACAACAAAAAGTTGTCCGGCCTCCTATAGAGAAAGAAGACTAGCTGGCTAGCTTCGCTACGGAATATATGGACCTTCTGACACCTCTCTTTCATTATTATCCAGACAAGTTCTTATAGATCCTATTGTTCTTTCCATCGACGTATCGCATTTAATAATGATAGATTGATCTCAAAGTTGGATACACGACAAGTCGGTCCATGGAGTCAAGAACTGACCCCACTTAAGGCCCGAGGCATCTACTTGTAAGACCCACTTCAATGCACTGTCTATGTGATGGATTACTTTTGGACAAAGTTAATAAGAAAAAAAAAAACCTAAACTGATGTTGGAATCTTCGCCCTTTTATACCCATCGCTCGAATTCCGGGTAAACTTTGGTTATATGCCAGAAAATTCAATGAAAATAGAGCCCCAAAAAACACTACCAATTTTGTAAACAACATTTAGTTAATCATCACCATTGAGTAGTATCAAGGGTCCAATATGTCACTATTTGGTCAGAACAACACCCAGCCATCGGCCACTCAACAGAACGCCGGTTTCGGCTCTGGTTTTGGTGCTGGTTTCGGTTCCTTAAACTCCAATAATGCCAACACCATCAACACTGGTAATACCAATACCATCAACAGTGCCAATACCATCAATAGCAATAATAACAAGAACAATGTATCAGCATCTACTGCACAAACCACTATTCCGACTTCATTAAACAATGAAACCTCCTCCAAGGTCTTGAAGGACTTGTTGGAATCCGCCCATAACTTACCTAAAAGTGATAATCTTGATCTTGGATCAGTTCATCTTACTTTGAATGAATTACAAAGAAAGTCTCACCTTATGAGAAAGCAAGATGCTACTAAGGATGTCAACTTTACCAAAGCTCATTATCTTTTGGCTTCTAGTGGTATCAATGCTGAAGAAATTGAAAGTGAGCTTAGTTCCATTCAAGTGGCTCCTCCAAGTGATTCTCCTTCGAATTTGCCTGCCGTTTCTGGTGTTAATGTTTCAAATTATGATAACATAGATAACTATTTGATCTCCAAAAAAAATGAAAATATCTTAAATACCATAGAACAATCATTGGCCTTGGCTTCTAAAGATTTTGATAGCTTTATTAGTTCCAATATATCTATCGACTGGAAAGTCAGACGTGATGAATTGAGAAAATCTATTGGATTGAAATCCGGTAACTCCAACCCTCAATCTTTAAAGAATTCCATCATTTGGAATCAAACTATTTCTGGTAACTACAGTATATTGGCACCAATGAATGGTTCTAATAAAGCATCTGTCAAGCAAGTTTCCAGAGAAAAGTTTGAAAACCACGCTAAAATCATATACCAATTAAACGAAGCTAGATTAGAAAGATCCAATTTCCTGTATGGATTAAACATGGCCGAATTATCTAAATTTCAAAATGATTTAAAATCCAAACAAATCTCGGAGGTTTGGAAAATTTTAGTTGATTTAACTGAAGAAAAAACTCGTAAAACTAATCAAGAACAAAAATTCTATCAAGAATATCAAGAATCTTCCCAAAAGTTACCTTCGTTCCACAGAAAGATCATCAACAACAGTAAAACATATTTGGAATCTGAATTTTATAATTACATCGAACAAATTTATTTGAAAGATACCAAAAAACCAGATCAATTTTCTGCTGCCACCAACTTTAATAAGATCTCTTACTTTATTGATAAGATCATCTTGAAAAATGATCCTGATCTTTTATCAAAAACCTTAAATGTTAACGACACTCCTGTATGGGCATTGATCTTTTACTTATTAAGATCTGGTTTATACAATGAAGCCTGGGACTTTACCAGACAAAACAAGGATGCATTCAATAAATTCGATTCTAATTTTCCTACTTACTTACGGAAGTTTGTTGAAAGTGAAAACCATGTTCTTCCATCCGAATTAAGTCAAAGATTACATTCTGATTTCAACCAACAATTCCAATTCTACATAAATGATTCTGTTGCTGGAAGTAACGATAGCAAATTCGATCCATACAAATATTCTGTTTACAAGATCATTGGAAAATGTGATTTAAGTAAGAAATCATTACCACAATCTATTAACTTAAGTATTGAAGATTGGTTATGGTTCCATTTATCTATCGTCACCGAAAATGAATTCAATGAATCTGCTCTTGTCTTTGAAAACTACAGTTTGACTAATTTACAGCATAAGGTTGTCAGTTTGGGAGCCAAGAACTTCAATGCTTCATCTAATAACCCATTATATCTCAAGACTTTAATTTTGGTCGGATTATTTGAATTGGCAGTCCAATACGCTTATGAGCAAATTAATGAATTTGATGCAGTTCATTTGGCAATTGGATTAAACTACTATGGATTACTCAAGACTCCAAGTATTTCCAATAAGGATGATTTACTTATAATTTATGATAATGAGTACATGATCAATTTCAGTAGATTAATTGGATCATACACTAGAAGTTTCAAAATTAGTGATCCAAAGGTTGCTTGCCAATATTTAATTTTGATTGCTCTTTCTAAAGGAGGATCATCAAAGGAAGAATTTTCCAAATGTCATGAAGCATTAAGAGAGTTAATTTTGATTTCCAGGGAATTTTCGATGTTATTGGGAGAATTAAATCCAGTTAATGGAGTTAAGGAACCTGGTATTTTAGAAAGACAAAGATCTCTTATTGGATTAGAATCTTTAGAATCTTACTACAGTCAAATCATTGAAATCAGTGCTATTAAATGTGAAGAAGATGGTAGAATTTTCGATGCATTATTATTATATCGTTTATGTCAAGAATTTGATACCGTTATTTCCTTGGTTAATAAACTATTGGCTGAAATTTTATCATCTACTGAATTGGATAAACCAATTGTTGAATACGGAAACTATGAAACTTTTAGTGGTGAAACCAACCACGTTCCAAAGCATAATACTGCTGATAACAACATTATATTATTGGCAAGACAATTAATGGATATTTTCAAGAATAATAGTCTTATCATGCAAAAGATTAGACCACAAGCTAAAGAAACCTGTGGATTATTGTTATCCGTGATAGACATTAGAGATATCTTTTTAACTAAGGATTGGAATAGAGTTATCAATGGTATCTCACAATTGGGACTTATTCCAGTTGATGTTAATGATGATTTGATCAAGATCAGAAAATTAAGTGAATTGATTCAAACCAACCATATGGATGATAACTTGGTGAAGATCATTCCTTCATTATTAATTATGGTTATGTCTTCAATTTCTCAGTTAAATTATGAAATTTTGACTAGAAGATACCAAGCTTTAGGTAATGAAAGAGCAGAATTGGACAGATTGAAGAAAATCAGTAAGAACTGTATGATTTATGCTGGTATGGTTCAATACAAAATGCCAAGAGAAACTTATAGTTTATTGATTAATTTGGAATCACTGTTGTGATGGAACTGAAGATTTGTTCTTTTTACTCCAGATGCCCATATTTATCAATTAACGATCAAAACACCATTATAAAGACCATGATTACTTATAGGTCGTATTGTATAGATATATATATATACTAAAATTATACATGAAAACGTAATAAGTACAAGCAATTGAGCAGTAGTTATTTTCTTTTGGTTCCATTGAATAGTCTCCTGGACTCCATTTGAATACCTAGAGTTATGTCAGGACTATCTTGAGGGTTCAGCTTCTATTTCCTGTATCCATAGTGAAGACACTAATATACAGTACCTTATTGCAGGCTTCAGAGGCACCACGATCGAAACTCCACTACAAAACCACATTACACTTACAGAAATGCCACCTAAGAAGAAAGCCTCAGCTAAACTCGCCTATAAATTTCCCCAGAACTTTCTCCAGCTTTCAAAGTCTGCAAATAACCAATTTTTCACCCCACAGCCTGAAATCGTTGTATCAAATCAGATCATCACCATCGATAACTTCTTCCCCAAAGAGCTCTGTAATGAGCTCATCAAGTCGTTTGAGAAGAACCTTGGTCTTGAAACAACCCCACTCATAAAAAGTAAAGAATATGCTATGCGTGTCAATGATCGTGCTGCTACTACTGATTTTGGAGCTGCTGAGAGCTTATGGGATTATCTTCGTGATATACTTCTTCCAAAAGTAGATTATGAGGATGAAGAGCTTGAAGAGATATACGAGACATTTGCAGATGCTTGTGGATTGAACCCTCAATTAAGAGTTTATAGATACAAAAAAGGACACCATTTCAATCAGCATTATGATGAGTCTGTGGTGTGTCCTAGAAATGAGAGTGGCACTTCAAAGGGAAGAACCAAATGGACTCTTTTGATATATTTGACAGGAGACGATGAATTCGAAGGCGGTGGGACCATTTTCTATCCGGACTTGCGAGGAGTCCCACCATTGAATGTCCATCCGAGTAAGGGAATGGCATTGTTGCACAAGCATGGAGATGATTGTTTAAAGCATGAAGGTGAAATGGTCCACAGGGGTGAAAAGTGGGTATTAAGAAGTGACGTTGTATACCCTTAGTAGTCCAGAAATAACGATAGAAGAAACATAACATACAAGATTAATTGGATTTGTAATAGAATATTACATAATTGGTTCAAATATGACTTTGGGACGATAATCAAAATAATATACACCAAAAACAGCACTTTATATCTTTTGGAATGATTTTCAAACATTACTTTGGTTCAGTCCCAAACGCACTTTAGCTACTGAGGGCTATAGTTTAATTATGAATAATAAATATTACTTGTATATACAAGTGTTAATACAACAGCACCAACTTATTTTTGGTTGGTCTTGTCTTTAAAATATTCTCCAATGCTTTCGACCACCTCACCTAAATTCTTTCCATTAACGATCCTTTCCTTGACCCAACCACTAAGCTTTCCTTGGATACGTGGATTTTGGTATCTTTGGTCTACCAAAAATATACTTGAATAATCATTTATATGTCTAATACTTCTTCCAATGCTCTGGTTTATGGATCTCATACAAATATTCTCATAGAAGTTTCGGGATGCCTCGGTAGCCTCTGCCCTTGTACCACCATTTTCAACAGTGTGACTTTCTATAAATTTCCTTTTGGCTACGATTTCTCCCGAAAATGCATTGGGGTATGGCATTCCCACCATAATAACTCCTCTGGCCAAATCATCTGAGAAATTGATACCTTCAGACATTTTTCCTCCAACAACCGAGAATAAAATTGCTCCCTTATATTCCATATAAATATGATCAGAATATTCTTGTAAACACTTTTCCACTTCTGTAGAATCTTTGGGTTCTTGAAATACTTTTTTGGCATCCTCGATCTCTTTAAAAATACTGGTGTCTTTCCATACTTTAACCACTTGGTCCAAATACTTGTAACTTGGGAAAAAGACCACTACACCGTGTGGAACTGAGTGGCTTAGTTCAATGATTAGTCTTCCTAAACGTTTCATTAACTCTGGACTCTGTCTCTTTTCAAACAGAAAGTCAAATGGGTAATTTTCATGGTTTGTTATCGGGAAAACTCTCAAGTTTTCATCGGGAATAATATGTCCACAACTAAACTTCTTGACTTTATCTTCTGGGACATAGGGAAATAAATATTCCACATAGTCTGCCATTGGCTCCATGGTACCACCGCACAATAATACACATCTAGCTTGATTAATAATATCTCTAAAGATTTCACTTGGGTCAAGAAGCATATAATTGATAGAAACAATACCCGTACTGGACTTATCCCAAAAGAACTTACCTTCTTTGGATGGATGAGTTAAACTCTTAAGGAATCTAATCATTTTGAACAATAAAGGATTGGAACTGGAAGTAGTTGTGTCTTCAATTTTTTCCAAATAAGACTCAATTTTGTAAGCAATCTTGGTCTTGTTTAAGAACTCCTCTAATTTATGAATATTAACCAAGTCAGCATTGGAATTTCCTAGTAAATCTTCCAAACGAAGTTCTTGACCAGATTTTATTCCCTCTGTTTCCTTTTTACTAATAAATGACATTATAGTCTGGCACAATTTGACAAGCTTCATTAAGTTGACTCTATTTCCACTATTCAATCTCTTGAGGAATTTTCCAAGGTATACCTTCAACGATTTGATAATTAATTCTATTTCATGTCTGGAGATGGTTATGGAGTAGAGGGAATTAATGACATCTAGTATATTATGGGCTTCATCAATCACTATTACCGAATCCTTGATATCTATATTCAAAATGTTTCTGGTAGAATCTTGAAGGATCATTTGGTAAGGCAAGGAAATAATTTCTGTCTTTTCGACTCCTTTTCTAATTGAATAATAAGGACATATTTTGTTCTGTCGACCCAAATCAGCCAATTCTTCTATATCATGGATTTTAGTTAAAGAGAGGTCTGATAATCTCGTCATAAGGGACGAGTTCATATAATCTTTAGGGAGAAATTCGCAGCCATTCTTTGTGCTTTGTAGGTCAATACATGCATCATGAATATTTGAATCATTGCTGGAGATATTACGCACCTTTGGGTTAATGCAAAGTTGTTTTCTTGACCCAAATGGTAAGTACTTAGTTCTCTCGGACAAATCATCAAAGGAAGAGTGGAAGTTGGTGAGTCTTAATTGACTAGAAAATTGGTTCAATTGAGAGTGGGTACGTGAAGCAAAAAAGATCTTGGTGGGACATTTGATTGATTCTACAGGAGTCTCGGGGTTGATTTTACCAAGCAAAGCGTCGATTTCACGTTGGATCTTTGAGTTCTCGGTTACTTCTGGATTTTCTTCATAATTCTGGGGTAAAAAGTCTTCGTCTTCGTATTGAGGAGTAATTTTTGATCTTTTGCGTAATATTTCCAAATTCTCGGGCTTTTGAAAGTTCTCTTTTTCAAGCGTATCAAGGTACTTCTCGTAGTCTCTTATTCTGTTTTTTGATCTCTCTAGGATATTTGATTTGTAGTCATTTTTCACCCAGTCTGGCTCATCGTCGTCTTCATCACTGAAGTCGTCAAAGTTGTCGTCGTCACTGAAACCATTCTTATTATTATCTCCACTTTCGTCGCTAAGTTGTTCTTGGTCGCCTTCTTGGTCACGGTGGTCTCTTTTATAGTCTCTCAACCATGTCATTGTGGAACAGATGATACTGAGAGTCTTTCCTGTGCCAGTGGGACTTTCAAAGATGCCTACTTTGTAATTGTTGGTGATGGCATCGTAAATGGCATCCATTAACTGCACCTGAATGTCATAGGGAGTGAACGGGTGGCTATAGTCATTCTTGCTCATCTAAACACACCTGGTTAGTATGTGGAGGCTCGAATGAATTTAGTGGAGAACTTAGCGACACTTGCGACGCGCCATCACCATCGCCATCGCCATCGCCATCTCGTTATCACTAGAATATCACCACCCAGCACCCACCGCAAACGAGAAGCCAATGATGGTGGAACAACTGTCATAATTTAACTAGAGAGTAGTGGTGATTGTTTGGTGTTTCTTCTGGGTGATTCTCATACTGTTGACTTCTGTAATGTCACGGTTGGTTGTTAAGTCTACTGACTTCGATAAGCTGATACTGTGTAAGTAGTACTTTTCGAAACTGGCTCAGAATATTCACCGCTATCTGCTTTACCATCAGAGACCTTCTTATTGTCTTTTGGAAGAGTTATCTGCTAATTTGAGGCCATTTTAGTCTAATATTGGTGTGGCTATAGTAACATTCCACTGAACTATAAAAGGTTGTGAATCGCACTTTATTCTTTGCAACCAAAATATACTTTGGTAAGGTCAAGGGATTGATACCAAGAGCAGTTTTGAGAGCTGAAACTGAATGCCTGTTGAATTCAGTATCGTGAGCTTGTGACCGGATATGATTCATACCAGCAATTATCATAAAGTGGATCTTGAATAGCAGATGACAAGCAAATAAGAGGTATAACCACTACTCAATACTAGAATAAACAAGGGTAAATTATAAGCGCCAGTGCTATTCTGACCGGATTCGATGAGAGCATAATTGGTGCTTTCTACTATCCACCGCTGGACAAACTGCATTGATTGGCCAACTCCAGTGGTTACTTACTAACCCAATTCCACCAACTCCATAACAGGCCACCAATTACAATAGCACTGATAAAAATCCAATTGACCAATCAAAACAGCTTTTGTACTATAATCACAACCAATCAGATAAGATCACAAGTCATCCAATGGCTTTAACTTCATCAAAATCTCCTGTTTTGTTAGACTGCCCCAATATCACAGTAAGATCCTCTTGTACCCATGAATAATGGTTTGGTCGCACTACTTTAATTTTCCCTCAGTCGCAGCACCCGTTATCAATATACAAAAGACCCAGTTTCATCACCCCTTCTAGTCTTAGTGAAAGGTTTATCATTAGTGGTTATTATACACCATGTTTTCATCTAAACGGCCAAAGTTCGCTTTTAACCTCACAATCAATGAATTGTCCAACATTCCCCAAATCTCCGGTTACTGTTATATCGAACTCCAGATAAGAGATGGTAAAACCCTTAGACCATCCTTAAGTAAACTTATCCATGGAAACCATCCAAGTGCTGGTGAAATGGCCAGTCAAGGTGATGGCGATGGCGATGGCGATGCTGGAGACGGCATGTCGTCTTCCGGGTCTTCTGGTAATGTTTCCACTACCACTTCCAGCAAGAAAATTCATAATTTCAAGTGTACTTTCAATTATAATTTGAGTTGCAACTTGAAGTTCCCATTCAAGAGAAGAGAGAACCTCATTGGTAACAAATACTTATTAATGCGTGTTCACTATACCCCAGAACATGTCGGTCATAATCCAGTGAAACATAGAGTAGAGACTACAGAATTGGGAAGATTAGAAATCAACTTAACTGAATACTTGAATTTCGATGAACCAGTCAATTCTAAATATTTGCTCAAAAATGCAAAGGTGAATTCCATTTTAAATATGACACTTGCTCTTAGAGAGTTACCATCCAACTATGATTTCCATACTCAACTTCAAATTAGTGATTCCACATCGCACACTCCTACTTCTTATAGCACATCTACCACAAAGGACCTGTTGAATTCTCCTAGTACAGGGAAATTCAATATTCCTCAATTTGATAAGAAAAATATATTTGGTGGACTTTCGAGTGCTATCCCAGAAGGAAGTGCCAACTTAAGCTCAGCTAGTTCTTTGGAACCTAAAGATTCATTTGTTGATGATGGAGAGTCTCCTGCACCAGAACCAAAGGATAATTCATCTATCAAACTCAACAAAAAAGCATCAAACGGAGATAACCGTAAGAAAGCACAAAAATCTGATACTCGTCTGCATGCACTAACTGTTAATGGTCACGAAGGAAGTGAGAATTTGATCATGGATCCAATTGTCAGTAAATTATACAGTAAGATTCTTGAAAGTACTTGGGATCCAGAATTAAGTGTTTTACTTGAACATACTCCCGAAAGCAGCATCAATGAGATATTTCAAAATCCAGATAATCCAACTGGCTGGAACCAAAGGTTGTCTGAAGTGTATGATAGTTGGGCAAAGGAGTATGGTAATGACGATGAAAATTTAAGGCTGATTAACGGATTGTTCAATGAGTTAACTTTCAGAGAAGACTTGAAGAGTTGGTCTATTAGTACAACTCAATAAGTCTAAGCAAAGGCTATTTTTAAGTAAAATATAGAGGTTATGGAGGAAGAAGAAAAATAGAGCCAATCTTGTTTGGTTTTCTCTACGACGATTATGACGATAGATGTTCGCTGTTGATTAGTGTATTTTATAGGACATATGTAATATACATCTTTTTATTTGTTGGTCCTCCGTGTAGGAGACTTTACTTTTGGAGGTGTTTCTGTTTTTGTTTGTGAGTCTTGGTCTTAGTCTGGGACTCGGTCTTTTTGGTTGACAGTTTGATCTTTTTTTTAAGAGCTCTTCCATGGTCTTCGATTAGTTCAGTCAATTCACCCAATAGATAAGTCAATTGGTTCTCAAGTTCTTTGGCAGGAGTGATCTTTTTGGGCGGCTCTTTCCTACCCTTGAAATCAATCTTGGTTCTTTTGTTGGGCTGTATTTGTGGCACCAGTTCCATGATCGTTTCGTGCTTTAATTTCAGTGGAATATAAGGAAGATGGCTGCAATAATTGCAATTTTGAGATGCACTAAAATTGGTCTGACAACTTGCTTTATAGCATCTGAAATTGTTGAAGTTGTACAAGCCCTTAAATTTACCTCTTGGTATTACGTTTGGTCCTGAATCACCAATATAGGCTTTAAGAAAGGTATTTGGATCACTCAATGGGTCGTCATTTGAAGAATTATTGATGGGTTCATTCTCATCACCTAAATCGTCGGTTTGCTCCACAAAGTGAGACGTTGTCATCAGTAGCCATATGAAAGTATTAATAGCAAAAATGATAGAGATATATATGGTAAATGGTATAATAACCGTATTTGTTTAGAATTTTTTACGCTACATAAATTTTGCACCAAACACAAGTACAAAAAAAAATGACTCTCCCAGAACTCAACCTGGAAATTCCAGAGTATTTATGAAGCCCAAGTTATATAATACATACTAGGATGATAGCCTGCTACTAAGTGAGCAGGGAGTGGAGGTGGTGCTTAGAATGGATGGTTATAGTTGGTAGGTATAGGTTGTGGTTGGGTTGAATGAGCTATTGAAATTGGGCTCTGTATTGAAGTTCATTTAATCACACATCATCACTCTCTGGCTTACTTGATACGTTGGCTAGCTAGTGGGGCTGGTGCCATGTCGAATGGGCATGTCCCCCTTGTTAATCATCCACATCATCTATAGACACATTTATATCAATACATCATTACCTCGAACATTTTTCTTTATTTTTTTTTTTTTTTTTTGATATTTCATCTTATCTGGATACTGGCTGTGAATTCTGTGGATTTCTGATATTGAGCAACTAATATTCCATTTTTTTTTCTCTTTTTCTTTCTCTTAAATATTCATTGATACTGATAAACGACTCTACTGACGACTCATAAGTTTCCTAAATCCCTTGACGGGGACTTTGGTTGTTACCTTGATGTTGTTGCTGTTGCTGTTGATGTTGCTGTTGTTGATTTTGGTTATAACGACGATTGTTATATCCACCTCTACCTTGGCCACCGTAGTTACCTCTTCTGTTGTTGTTATTATTGTTGTTATTACCACCGTTGTTATTTCTTCTCTTTTGATTTCTGTTTCTTTGTTCCATGTTCAAGATGTTTTGTTCCTTAGCATGATCCATGATCTATATTTGTTAGTAAAGGTGAAAATTCAGTTGATAAATTGTAATACTCACTTCTTCAGGTAATCTTAAATATTTGATATGCATACCACGAATGTATATTTCAGGGATTTTTAAGAAATCTTCACCATTTGCTGAAGATTGAATGACATTTTTCAAAGTTAAGTTCATCCACGAATCACAGTTGACTAAGTCACCATTTAAGGTTTCTCCATTCTTCAATTCAATCAATACATGTTTTGTTTTGGCTGATGTTAATAAGTATAATGGTAACTAGAAGGTTAGTATCGAGGAGCTATCTGATTGGCCGGATTCGTGGTACATACCATTATATGCAATTCATTAAGTTTCACAAGTTATCCCACAGTGTCTGTTAGGGACTGTTGATAGTGGTATTAAATTTTTCCAACGTCATGGGTTGGGCGGCGCACGACTAAGAGGGTAGTTGATAAGACAAGGGGAATACGGTAGGACTGGGCAATTGTAGCGAAATGAGTAGGTGGGAAAGGCATTGAGTGGTTGAGCTGGTTAGTGATTCTGGTGCTGTGCATGTCTCTTTTTTTGGTCTTTTTTCGAAAGCTATTTGGTGGTTTTTCAGTGGTACTATTTGTGGTTTTGCTGCAAATAGTGACACCAAGTTGTGGAGGGAGGAACAGGAAATACAAAATCAATAAGCTGGAACTTGAGAGATGTTCTTGGTTGGGTTCTTTTTTGTTTGGTTTCTGCGGTGGATCTTGGAATGAGAGGTTAAGACTGAATTTACTGGTGAAGAATCTGGATCTGTTATGAGGATGAAGCTGGTTCTCTGGATTTACATTAATAGTCAAAGATTAATATTTCGCTGAATAATATTGGCCAACAAGAGATGGAACTGATATCGATGTGTAATCCATTTGGAAGTTGATCTTTGTGAAGTTTTGGTAGTCTCTATATTAATAGCCCTGTTAGTGTGGAAGGACAAGTACCAGATAATCCCACATTAAATAATGTGTATTTCATGGAGAATTATATTCATCTGATTGTGATACCACACCTGGTACCGTGGTCTCTTGCCCGCTGGAGGAGAAGAGCCTTTGAAAACCTCGCTTTTGTCAGCTTGTTCGCTTATATTACTATTGTATAGAAGAAGATTTCAGAGTGTAGTTGTTTTTTCAAACCTGTAGATTTTTTTCAATTTTCAAATAATTGCAAAATATTACAATATCGAAATTAAGAGTTTTGACCACAGTCCTTTAGAGTACACTTTAGACCCGTGAATTGAGTTACAAGAGTTTTCAATGTTCAAAAGTGGGACCGGTCACTGGGCCACCAAGTAACAAGAATAAAATCACTAACTTTTAATCGTGTTAATACTGCGATTATACCACATCTATCACTACAATCACTACAATCACTACAAAGCCAACACATGAAGGGGCACTAGGCTTCACCGTAGATTTGAACTTCTACACTGCAAAACAGCTCACTATCCTTAAAACTACCCTTAATAGCTAAAGCTTCTTGTACAACTATCATTAGTGGTCCTGGTTCCATTTCCTTGATCGGCTCCGACTGGTATCTCCTCTACATATATTCAAGCACATGAACATCTCCATGCCAACCATGGATAGGGAGAAAAACTCACCTATATATACTCCAGAGCACCCAAAGTTCGTAAGTGTCGTCTTTTCCTTTATCATCAAACCAAATCTACAACAGACCCATCATTCTCATATATTTTGGTTTTGTTCCTTGTCAATCTGACTTTATTGATTGCAACTGATTTTTTTGATAAGCGCGTTCTCCTAGATCGGATAAGGGGGTTAGATAGTTACAACGGTTTTTAAAGGAATCAGGGAATCAGGGATTCAGGGTTGTTTACAAAGCTGTATCATGGGCACGTTGCTAGACCTTCCGGAGGAGGTGCTCTACATCATATATCTGCAGCTTGGAACGCAACGGCTCAAAGCATTGCTTGTATTTCAAGAGCTCCAGGGATCAATATACCGGTACTTGTATGACAATTGCAAGTATGTGCTTCAACACGATTTGTACGGAACAAGGAAAGGAATGAAATTATCCCAAGCCCGAAAACACAGGCGCCATTTGGGCCGGTTTCGATACCTTCAAGTGAATATTTGCTTGAGAGACGGTGAAGATGTGAGAAAGGTGGTGACTCAATATGGAGAAATATGGAACAGTCCTTCAGAAGGAAGAAAGAAATTCCGACGGAATATCAGTCTATTTATACATCTACATTATACCCCGTCGTCTTTTAATAGTGTCAAAGATGCTTTATTGGAAATACGGGATGTTTCAAACTTGTTTGACAAGAGAGTCAATATAGTAAAGGTCGATCTAAAGTTAACCCGAGATTGAACGAAAATGATCACCGAGATTAGGGGAAGAAGAAGAGGAAGAAGGAGAAGAAGGAGAAGAAGAAGAAGACACCCGGAACAAGGAAATGAATTATTTTCAGAGGGATCGAAGTGTTCATATAATGCCTCAGAGGCTTAAGAGTCAGGATCTCTAAGCACTAAAATTAGTTACAATAAGGGATTCGAATGGCTTCAAGATTGGCTATGATAAGAGGTTGAGCCACCAGATGGGATGGCCTATTTTTTTTTGTAAGTCTAGCAAGGAGGGTTGGTAAAACTTTGCCAATTGTTGCATGGATAATCATCATGCAAGACATGGAAGGAACGCTGTGATCCTGATAAAGGTGCATGGTTGTTACAGCAATGGTGGAGGGTGGATTCTATTACCAAGTTAATCCAGATATTTATAGAAATATGACAGTTGTGGGTGTCTAAGCGAGGGTGGTACAGAGTTACTTGGCATTACGTTTTGAGAGACACCTTTCAAATTAACTGGAAATAGTACAACCTAAATGGTCCGCTTAACTCCATCAACCCCAAAAAATATATATATCTATATATATAGCCTCAACCTTCAATAGTGTATATAGCAAGGATCGGAACGACTTTCCCATCCGAAGATCTGATAATAGATTTTCGCGTTACAGTGAAGTCCTGAGTTTTCCCATTTTTGGACTTTCGCAACTGTGATTTCTTCCCAGTGCACTCTTCCCATGAAATGACCAAATTGCGGACAATCAAGAGTGAGTTAAGTCGGCCCAGTCCAATAAGACTAACGAGAAGGGCTGAAAGAGAACCGGCCAACTGCGAATATAATTGGCAAGCCCATCTGGAATTTGAAAAACTGCTCTCCACAATTATGGTAAAAATGTACGTAAATCAAATAACCCTACTTTGGTAATCAGTAATGGTCTTGGTGCAATGAACTGAAACATGTGCAAACTAGATATAGATAATTCAAACTATATATAGAGATGATAGATATTATATAGATATTATATAGGTATTATCTAGGTATTGTATAGGTGTATACTCTATATATTGATTCTATTTATTCTCGTTATTCTCTTTATATATGGGTTGATCTTCGGTAATAAGATTTTGGTTTCTTTTCCTTTGCAGCCTGAAAAAAACGGTTCTCATAGACAAAAATAGATTCTAATCCCTGATTGCACATCCTTTAAAAAACCAGTTCTTTCTTCTTAGACGTTCAAGTAATGAAAATTTAGAGAAGTTCATCATGTTGTTCCATATCTATCTATTGGCGTTATTGGCCGTCGTAAACGGTGACTCGGACGCAACCACCACCACCACAGGAGACAACAACGGTTCAGATACAAACACTGGAGATAGGAAGACGAGTTCCAAGGTTTCTGGTTCCAGTAAGACATCATCAGCGGCATCACCATCAAAAACAACAACAACAACATCATCATCATCATCATCATCAGCAGCAGCAAGAGGCTCGGACTCCATGATCACCTCGGGTCCTGTTGTTACTCTCGACACCAAGTTACCCAAGCTTTTACTTACTATCGCTGAGGGTGATGCTGCCTATAATATCAATGCTAGAATCGGAGATATAAACAAGGGTCAAGATCTCCAATTACACATCGATATCGCCCAACCAGAGTTATGGGTGTTGAATGCCGATAGTTTCTATGATTGTGATTACTTGAATGAATGGTATGTAAGTCAGGGTGCTAAGTATACCGATGGAGACCTTCCAGCAGAAGTCACTACCGATGCCCGTTATACCGTCTCAGGTTGTGCCTTTGGAGGACGTTATGATAATTCATATGCTTTGGGTACCGATTCCCGTTCCCGTACATCTGTTGATCAACCAACTGCCACTATGGATGGAATATCAAATGGTCAAGACTTTGAAATTCCATATGTTAATGGAAGAAATGTTAGTGGCAAATGGGAAACAGAAATAGTTAGTTTTAATATCACTTCCGATGATGCTCTTGCACTTTCCAATTTTACCTTTCTTGATGCCGAAGATTCAGACCTTTATTATGGTGGCTTGGGACTTGCTGGTAACCCTAATGGTTCTGGGTTCTTAAATAATTTACATTCTAAAGGTTACATTGCATCTCCTGGTTACTCCCTTTGGTTCCAAGAAAGAACCGGTTACGAAGCCAGTTGGGGATTCTTAATGCCTGGGTTCATCGACCAACAATATTATTCAGGAACGTTATACTCTTTTGATATGTTGTCCCACACTGGACCATTTCTTTCAGGTTCAGTGATGGATCAAAATGCTAATAAGATGAAATTACCAAGCTTATTACTTGATGATGTCAAAATCTTAAACACCAAAACTAGTCAATCGATATCCCTTAAAGTCAATGATACTCAAATTCCCGTGATTTTAGATTCTAGATCTTTCTATACTTATTTACCAGTGGACGTTATTGTCAATATTGCAGTCCAAATTAATGCCTTCTATAGTGCAGATGCCGGTGAATGGTTGGTTGAATGTGATAGTATAAGATCAGCACCTGCATCCATCAGTTTTACTTTTGGTGATTTGCATCTTGAGGTGCCTGTTTCAAAGTTTGTTTCAGAATTCAACTATGATCAAACCACTGTCAAATTCTCTAACGGCGCCGAAGCATGTTCTTTCTTGATGTTACCTAATTCATTCATGGGCTATAACCTTTTGGGACTTCCTTTTCTTTCTAGTGTTTTCCTTGCAGTTGATAATGAAGGTGGAACTATTGCCATGGCACAATCCAATGATACCATTGAAGTGGATGCCGATGTTTCTGTTAATACCGGATCATTCCTGACTATTTCTGCTCTGTTGGATTTCAGTAAGAATGCTTCTACAAAGACCATTGGTTACATTAAATCCGGATCCATTCCATTTGCCAGTCACCAATCAGGAAGATCCATGCTTATGACCATTTCACAAAAGAGTAACAGTGGAAGCAATGTTGATGCCACCAAAGTTCCAGCCAAACTTTCTGGTTACATTAGTGATGGTATTTTTGTCACTCATCCTGAAGCTTTTACTACCACATTACCAGGAGGTGTTGCAAGTGCTGCCAGCGCTACCAGGGTGTTTTCCAGTGAAGGTCACAGTTTAAGATTTGGTGGTCTTACTGGAATTAAGGTGGAAGTTTATGTGGTAGTCATTGGATTTATTATCAGTTTAATTGGTGTGTGTTCGATGTAAACATGGCTTTGCAACATCACTTCATTTGAAACAACCATTTACATCAAATCCATATCTAGATCCAGATCCATATCCATATCCATATCCAGATCCGAAATCAAAAGAAATTGCATCAATGAAATCACTTCAAAACTTACCCCCACAAACGGTGGAATACACGGGCTTCTCAGCTCGTTATATAATGACCAACTAATTAAAATGCGATCGATGGCCAGGATCCACTTTCGCTTGCATAATAACGAACCAATCATCACTAACTAACGTTTTTTTTTTCTCCAAAACGATTTACAATTATAAACAATTCCAGAAACCACCATAAAAATTAACTGCAAACTAATAAATATACACAACCTAGAATTAAGGCTTTACTTCAAGAATAATCACTCCCAAGCTCAACATATCCCAATTATATTTATAATGTGTACTTCATTCCAATGGTGGAGTTCATGGGAAGGTTCGTTTGTCCATTAATAATAATTATATATGTCCAATATACATGGATAGTAGATATTTCGGTTTAGAATTGATTGAGTTTCAATTGCTTATTTTGTTTTCATTTTTTGATGTTGTAGTTCTAGTTGTAGTTGTAAATGTAGTTTAAAATTTTGTTATTTAATAAAATGTCTATATAACTGGCCTTAATTCGAAATCTGTTTCTGTGTCTTCATCATCTTGTTTCACACTAGTATAATCGTTTGAGTTTTTATTTTCATGATATCTATAATAATTGTACCATAAAATATCAATAAAGGTTATAATTAAACCCAAACAGTTGATGAGACTAAGTTTGTCACCAAAAATGATTGAGCTCAATACAATGGTTAGAAGTTCTTTAAAGATACCTGCAATTGATAAAGTAGTAACTTGTGAAACACTTAATAATTTGAATTCACATAAGGTCATCATAAATGCTAAAATACCTGGAACAACCATAAGGAAAATAGTACCAAAAGTTCCTTTAATTTCCCAAATTGGAGCAGTACTAAAATTGGTCCAGCCTTCAAAAATTAATCCAAAAAATAAAAGAGTAATGCACATAGAAGGAGCAATATAAAATATAGTGGAGATTGGATTCACGGTATAAGGATTACGTTTTAAAAGTAATTGAGTGAAAGACCATCTTAAGCCCGAAACCATTGATGCAGTTAATACCATGATAATTCCAAATGCATTATGATCATCATTTGGATCGTCAGCCAAACCAGATTCTGATTCTGGTTTTTTCACCATCATTACCACTGATCCTGACATAATAAGAACAATTATAATTAATCTCCAATTGAATTTTTCTAGTCTGAATAGGAGACCAAAAAGGAGTACAAATACCAAAGATGATGTTTTTAACATGGTATAAAGACTCAAAGAAATGAAACGGAATGAAACATTGGAAAGTCCAATATCACCTGAAGATGCGAGTGAACATGGTAAAATTTGTTTGGCATAAGTCAATGGATCAATACGAAAAACGGCCATGAAATCACGGAATTTCAAGTTCACGGATGTAGGGGAATTGACAGTGGGTCTAAGTTTTGGTGACAAGTATAACACTCCCAAACTTAAGAATATAAGACAGAATTGATGGAAGGATGTGACGAGAATGGGGAACTTGAAATCGAGTCCTTTACCAAACATCCATTTATTATAGATGGAGATGGAGAGTGAAAAGAAGTACCATCCGGCGATATATACACCGGCCTCCATGTTTTTATTTCGGGGACTAGAGCCTTCCATTGTGGGGAATGAATATTATGGATGAAATGACTATTTTGATCAATGTTGGTTTCTGTATATGGAGCTTTTTTCTATTGTAGTAGAGACCAAATTCTATACCAATTTACCAAGGACTGTAATGGAACAAATGAGTGGAACTAGACAGGCCAAAAGAGGACAGGGACAGGCTTGACGAATGGTAGTTGAATGGCTAGCACGGCCGGGGAGGTAGCTGGGGGTATTGTAGGGAATCAACGCAGGGTGGTGGTGGAGCCTGTGAACGAATGAAAAAGAGTGTAGGGTCTGACAGTTAATGGGACTTGGTACTTTATGATAGGAACCTCAGTAAATCAGCGGGAGTGGTGGTAGCTCAGGTAGAACGAGGCCGCTGGTTGGTGACTGTGGTGGCCAGAGGCAGATGGAGAAGTGTGTTTCGGGAAGGGACAGGGTTCACTGTTTTGAGGTGGTGGCCGGTTGTGGTGGAGCTAGTGGTGATAGTACGGTGGAGTAAGTCAATGGTTTCATAACAGATCGCGTGAAATTGGAGAGATCTAGTGAAAAACAGTGGAGGAGACCATTAGTAGTGTCAGGGCCCTTTAGTTTAGGCGACCCGCACTAAAATTGTCCAGTGATTCTCGCTAAATTTCCAGCGCTGATTCTCCAGACACCCGCTAATTTTTCGCTACTGAGCTCCCAATAGAGCCCAACAGCCCCATTAGCGGCCACCAAAAGTCGTATCTACTTGCCCCAGAACAAATGGTCCTGTTCGCCCAGGGGTACACGCAGGACAAGGGTTTTTCATTAATTTTTAAGTAGTTGGCACTAGCACCTTTATTTCTCTTGCCTTTTGGTTTGTTTGGTGTTGTGTGAGCTTGTTCAAGTTTGTGTTTGCTCAGTGTTGGTGTGTTTAAGTGGATTGTCGCACAAACTGTAAGTTGCATTGTGTTCCTGTTATCACGAGACCTTGATCCGCCACTTTACAGTTATAAACCACTATCAACTTGAAATTCAGTTCAGAATATTTCCCCCCACACCGCAATCGGCCCAACCTCCACCACCAACAACCTCCAGCAACTATCACCACTATTACCAAACCCTACCACGGAGCTTGCCATGTCGAAAAACAAAGATCCAGCGTCGTTGTTGAATTTTCAAAGAGAGTACATTCTTGGCCAAATTAAAGATGTTCAGGTTCCAGGAACCTTATACAACTTGATCATTGATGACAAGACTGAATCGGTACTCTTTAGAGTTCTTACCAAAGAAAACTTGTTGAGAGTGGTTACCAGCATTGAAAAGATCGATGCTAGAAGAAAACAGAATACGTTTATGGAAGCCATCTATTTGATCGATTTGACGGTCTATAACTTGAAATGTATTATAGGTGATGTTCAAACTTCTCGTTATAAGGGTGGTCAAGGTTTATTTTTACCAATTACTGAACATGGAGAAGTGAGTCAATTTTATGAATCAGCCAAATTTTTAAACAATCCAAAGGTTTTGAACTACTTTGATAATGGGGAACATATTCGGTATATCAATTGTAATTTTTTCCCTATTGAAACTAGAGTGTTTTTAACCGATAACAAAACTCCCAATTCAATGCCAATTTATTATAATCTTAATTGTTCTGATTTTGTTTTAACTCAAGTGAAATTGGCAGCAAAATCTTTGGTCAACTTGATGATTATTACTGGTGAATATCCTTTAATTCGGTTTTATTCTCCTAAAAATGCCATTCATCAAGCTTCAAGATTACCTGAATTGATAGCTGATGAATTCCAAAGACAAATCGATGATTACGCTCGTTTAAATCATGATTATCCTCCTCCTGCTGTTCAAGATAAACCAAGATCTATCTTATTAATTACTGATAGAACCTTGGATTTATATGCTCCCTTACTTCATGAATTCAGCTATCAAGCAATGGCTATGGATATTGTAAATAGCTTGGAAAGAGAAGGGGTTTATAAATATAATAGTGAAAATGAACGTGGTGAGTCCACCGAAGTCCAAGCTACTTTGGATAATGAAGATGATGAAGATTGGATTAATTTAAGACATTTGCATATTATTGAAGCTTCGGAACTTATTATGAATAAGATTTCCGACTTAATCAAAAACAACCCTATGATGATTGATAGATCTAAAGCTTCTACTTCCAGTGATTTGATGTATGTGGTTGCTCATTTAAAGGGTTTTGATGATGAAAGAAAACAAATCACTTTACACAAAACTTTAATTGATCAATGTCTTGATATTAATTCTTCTCGAAAATTGGCAGAATTTGCTGCTGATTTCGAACAAACTTGTACTGCTAAAGGTACTAGTTTTGAAGGTGAAAGAAATAGACATTTACATGAAGATTTAATTACTTTACTAGCTAGAGAAGATTTACATGTTAATGATAAAATGAGATTGGTTTTAATTTATGGACTTTATAGAGGTGGATTGATTGAAAGTGATTTTATTAAATTGGTTAAATTTATTGGTGTTAATGATCGTCAAATTATTTCATTAATTTCAAGATGTTTCACTAATCTCCATAAATTAGGATTTCCTATTGTTAAAAAAGATATTAAAGATAAAAGTTCTGAAAAAGAAATGTTCCATACTATTAATAATGAAGGTACTTATAATACTTCTAGATTTGGTCCTGGTATCAAGAAAGTCTTGCATAATGCTTCCAAATATCAATTGGATGAAGAAGAATTTCCTTACTTTAGGGACAAACCTCTTGAAGATGATGCTACTCCTACCAATGAAGTTAGCTCGCCATCTCAACAGAATACTTCTTTAAGAAACCCAAGAATTAAGGCTTCTTGGGCACAATCTTCAACCAGAACTAATATGAGTTTATCATCTCAAATAAGACCTAAACAAAGAATTTTCTGTTATGTCGCCGGTGGTATTACTTACTCAGAAATTAGATCGATTTATGAATTGGCTTCGGTTACCAATAAAGAATTTTATATTGGATCTGAATCTATTCTTAAACCTCGTGATTTCTTGATTGGTTTACAAAGTATCGATGATATTAAAACTCCTGAAGATTTGGATTTGAATATTTTGAAGGAATTACGTCGTCCAAGAGATCCTCCAACTTATTTGTTTGAAACTGGACAACCTAAAATACCGGCCCCAAATTATTCCATGCCTCAAAACTATCCTCCAACTAGTAGCAGCGCTATGACTCCTCCATCTTCAACTGTTCCACCACATTATCAAAAGAGAACATCTAATCTACAAGAGGAGGTGCTGTCACCAGAAAAAACTAAGAAGAGAGAAAAATTGAAGAAGTTTTTCAAATAATGAATTTGGTAAATTAGAAGAGCAAAAAGATTTTTTATATAAAGTAAAAGTGTCAGTTCTTGTGGTCCCTATGTTTTCTTTCTGTAACAGAACTGGTTTGTGCTAGGACTAGAAAACAAACCAAATTCATGATGAACCTTCAACAAAACTTTCATGACGAAAGATCATAATATTGATCACTGAGAAATAGAGCTCAAAATTTAATTGATATTAATAAAGATCGATACAATTTAAGTTGAATAGTGTAGAAAATTAAGTGCTAGTAGTGTAAAAAGAAAGTAGTGCTGAACTGATATTGAAGCATATCAAATTTCTAAGAATGCTTGAAAATACAAAAAGTTCTTTACAAGTGAAATCCTCAGTTGGATTACATGAATTGGTTATATTAATTTTTATATATTTTAGCAAATTATCACTATTTTATAAAGACTATATCAATTTAAGAATTTAAATAGATAAATAAAATGATATTTGGATCATCTGAAGTGTTTTCAACATAGAGAACTTCTTTAGGGGATTAGTGTGAATGGATTGATTTGACGGATGAGTTTATAGGTTTTCTTTTCGTTCACGTTTAGATATTTAGACCGAGAAAGAAGTTCCCAATAAAGGGCGTGTGGCGTAGTTGGTAGCGCGTTCGCTTAGCATGCGAAAGGTCTCCGGTTCGACTCCGGACTCGTCCATTGTTTTTGCATTTCCTTGTTCTTGTTACAATAGAGATGGTAAATTTTGGTATTAGTCAGGGGTTACGTAATGAGGACTATTTCGAATAATAGCCGAAGAACAACACTGTCAGTGATATGGAAGAATAACAAGTGTTCTCTTGCTCTCTGACTGTTCGATAGTGCTATATTTTATACTTTTGTCTCTGGTTTGGTGTAAAATTTCACCCTGTACATCTTTTGTAAACCTTGCCCATATGGTAATAAATAATATACAGTTTGGTAAGTGAACACAGTTATCATTAGGCAATAGTTACTGGTTAGCCCGTCACAGCCTATTTAGGGCAGTCAACAAGTCTTAGCTGGTATTCTAAGAACTATGGTTCCGAGTGGACTGTTTTGAGTTATTAGTAAAAATTCATTACTAATACTATGGCTGCGTTTATCAAAGTATTCCTGATTGATACCGTCCAGGAGACGTAAAACTCGAGCTAGAAGCAAAAAGAACGGCCCTCTCGGGACCAATCCCAACTTTTCAGCCTGCTATTTCAAGACCAAAAAAAGAAAGCCCGATGCGGGGGTCGAACCCGCAACCTTTTGATACCTCAGAATAAGAGTCAAACGCTCTACCGATTGAGCTAACCAGGCTATTTCTTTACTGTAATTTTTCGCGGACTTTTACCTCATCTCGACACTCCACCAAACCAAACTGGTCAAACCAAACCCACATTGAGCCGTACGTCTGGAGGTTACTCAGTACAGTTGGTCCAACACTTCATTGGCATAATCTGAATAGCATCAGTATTCTTCAAAAGAGCTGGTTCAATTGTAGGGGTGGATTTGCAAGATCACCTAATTGTGGTGAGTCATTACGTGATCCATTGATCGGTTCCGTATCAACGATTCTCTCTGATTCTCTCTCTCTCTCTCTCTCTCTCTCTCTCTCTCTCTATCTGTGGCCCTTATCTGGGAATGTTTTAATGCTGGTACTGTCTGTGGGAAGCCGTTGATTAATAATACGTCTGGTTAGTAATCAATGCACAAAATGCAAATGCGACAGTTTTTATAGTATAAAGACCACAAAGATCGTCAGTTAGACTACTCTATATAAGCCATCGCTAATCCTATTCTGGTTTTTGCTACTACCACTATCAACACAAATGGAACAAATTGATGTTGGTATAAATCAGGTGGGTCCCGGCTCGTCTGTGTACGGGCATTCGTGGGACTTATCTAGTCATCTTCCCTATATGTTCTTTGGGTTAGATAACGGAGTTTCCGGTACTTCATTCTCCACCAATAAGAACCATACTGGAAAGGTTGAAAAATCTATCGGTTGGTTGGGATGTTCCTATAAAGACGGATGGGGCCCATTGTCACCAGAGTATAAGGATTTGAGCCCCTGTTTCCTTCAAGGTGTGCTCTTTGGAGCTGCCGGGCTACTTATGATCGTGGCAGGTCTTAATCAAATCCGAGTCTTGAGAAACCGCAAAATCACCAGCGGGAATCGTATTTCATGGTCATTTTATCTTAAATTGTTATTGGTCACTGTCCATTTCAGTTTCCAAGTGGCTTTGGTATCTGTTTCTACTGCCAAGGGTCTTATTGAACTGGCGTTGATATTAAATGCCATTGCTACTGCGATTGCCTTTGCTATTCATTATATTGAACAATATAAATCTAATATTCCAAATGGTGTCGTTTTATTCTATTGGTTATTCCAAATCATTTTTAACTTGGGTAGACTCATCAATCTTAACTTAAGACATGAAATCCATACCCAATTTGCCAATATCGTGATTTTATCTACTTTCAGTGCCTTTTTCATCTTGACTGCTGAACTTTATTTCCCAATTGCTCTGATTTCAGCTTATTCTTCATTAGAAAAGGTTTCTCCTTTGGATAGAGCCAATGTTTTCTCCAGAATTACCTTTGAATGGATGGCAGGTTTAATGAAGAAAGGTTACAGTCAATATTTAACTGAAAAGGATTTACCTCCATTACCAAGTGAATTGAAGGCCACTGCTACTTCCAATGAATTCTACCGTTACTGGAGAGGTCAGACCAAACCATCTTTGTTCTGGGCTTTGGCCAAGGCTTTTGGTGCTCAATTCATGTTGGGTGGTGTCTTTAAAGGTTTACAAGATTGTCTTGCCTTTGTTCAACCTCAATTGTTAAGATTATTAATTAATTTCGTTAATGATTACTCCCAATCTGTTAAGGAAGGTGAACCAATCCCATTAACCAAGGGTTTCATGATTGCTGGTTCTATGTTCTTGGTTTCTGTTACTCAAACTGCTTGTTTGCATCAATACTTCCAAAGAGCCTTTGATTTAGGTATGAAGATCAAATCTTCTCTTATCTCTGTTATCTATAGTAAAGCTCTTATCTTGTCCAATGAAACAAAGCTGGAAAGTAACACTGGTGATATCGTTAACTTGATGTCTGTTGATACTCAAAGATTACAAGACTTGGTCCAAAACCTTCAAATCATCTGGTCCGGTCCTTTCCAAATTATCTTATGTTTGTACTCCTTGCACGGTTTGATCGGTAACTCCATGTGGGCTGGTGTCGTTATCATGGTGATTATGATTCCTTTGAATGCCTACATCGCTGCCTTCCAAAAGAGCTTACAAAAGACTCAAATGAAATACAAGGATGAAAGAACTAGACTTATCAGTGAGATTTTGAACAACATCAAGTCCTTGAAGTTGTACGGTTGGGAACATCCTTACTTAAACAAGTTAAACCATGTTAGAAACGAAAAGGAATTGAAGAACTTGATGAAAATGGGTGTTTTCCGTGCTGTTTCCACTTCCACTTGGACTTTGGCTCCATTCTTGGTCAGCTGTTCCACTTTTGCCCTCTTTGTCTTGACTCAAAAGGATAAGACTTTATCTACTGATCTTGTTTTCCCAGCCTTGGCTTTGTTCAACTTGTTACAATTCCCATTAGCTGTTGTTCCTAATGTGATCACCAACGTTGTTGAAGCTCAAGTTGCTGTTTCTAGATTGACAAAGTTCTTGACTGCTGCTGAATTACAAACCGATGCTGTTATCAAGGCTCCAAGAGCTGAAAATGTCGGTGAAACCGCTGTTTCTATCAACAACGGTACTTTCTTATGGTCCAAGGCTAAAGGTGAACAAAACTACAAGGTTGCCTTATCTAGTATCAACTTGGAAGCTAAGAAGGGTAACTTGGACTGTATTGTCGGTAAGGTTGGTTCTGGTAAGTCATCCATTATCCAAGCTATTTTGGGTGATTTGTACAAATTGGATGGTTCTGTCAAGATCCATGGTAAAGTCGCTTATGTATCTCAAGTTCCTTGGATTATGAACGGTACCGTTAAGAACAATATCTTGTTTGGTCATAAATACGATCCAGAATTCTACTCCCATGTTTTGAAGGCTTGTGCTTTAACTGTCGATTTGAAGATTTTGCCAAAGGGAGACCAAACTGAAGTTGGTGAAAAGGGTATCTCTCTTTCTGGAGGTCAAAAGGCAAGATTATCACTTGCCAGAGCTGTTTACGCTAGAGCTGATGTTTACTTGTTGGATGACCCTTTGAGTGCTGTTGATGAACATGTTGGTAAGCATTTGACCGACCATGTTTTAGGACCAAACGGTTTATTGAAGACTAAGTGTAAGGTCTTGGCCACCAACAACATTAACGTTTTGAGTATTGCTGATAATATCCACATGGTTAGTGATGGTAGACTTATTGAACAAGGTACTTATGATGAAATTATGAACCAAGAAACTTCTAAGATCCGCCAATTGATTAATGAATTCGGTAGAAAGAAGGAAGGAACTCCATCTTCCAAGTCTGAGGAAAATTCTGATGAAGAAGTTGCTGATAAGACCAACGCTGCTGAATTAGATTCCGATTCCGATTATGAAGTCGGTAGTTTAAGAAGAGCTTCTGATGCCTCTTTCGCTGAAGAAGAAGATGTTGAACCTGAAGAAGATGAAGAAGCCAAGGCTAGAAGAGAACACTACGAACAAGGTAAGGTCAAATGGGATGTTTACAAGGCTTATGCCAAGGCATGTAATCCATTTTCCGTTGCAGTCTATTTGGGATGTGTTATCCTTAGTATGGGTATCAGTGTTGGATCCAACGTTTGGTTGAAACACTGGTCTGAAGTTAACACTGGTGAAGGGTACAATCCTAACGTTACCATGTACTTGGGTGTCTACTTTTTATTGGGTTTTGGATACTCTGCTGCTGTATTGATTCAAAATGCTTTCATGTGGATTTTTTGTACTATCCATGGTTCTAAAAAGTTACATAACCTGATGGCTGTTAGTGTTTTAAGAGCTCCAATGTCTTTCTTTGAAACTACTCCAATTGGTAGAATTTTAAACAGATTCTCTAATGATGTTTACAAGGTTGATGAAGTGTTAGGTTCTGTCTTTGGTATGTTCTTCAGTAACAGTGTTAGGGTTTTGTTCACCGTTGGTGTGATTTCTTTCTCTACCTGGCAATTCGTATTTGTGATCTTCCCAATTCTTATCTTGTACGTTTACTATCAACAATACTACTTGAGAACTTCCAGAGAATTGAGAAGATTGGACTCTGTTTCAAGATCTCCAATCTTTGCTAATTTCCAAGAATCTTTGAATGGTGTTTCTACCATTAGAGCTTATGGCCAAGAAGAAAGGTTTACATTCTTGAACGAAAACAGAATTGATAAGAACATGGGTGCTTATCATCCTGCTATTAATGCCAACAGATGGTTAGCTGTAAGATTAGAATTCTTGGGTTCTATCATCATTTTGGCTTCTGCTGGTTTGGCTATTCTCACCTTGAGAACAGGTACTTTATCAGCTGGTTTAGTTGGTTTATCTGTGTCTTATGCTTTACAAACCACTCAATCCTTAAACTGGATTGTTAGAATGACTGTTGAAGTTGAAACCAATATTGTTTCTGTTGAAAGAATTTTGGAATACTCTCAATTGAAGTCTGAAGCTCCAGAAATTATTGAAGACCATAGACCTCCAAAGCAATGGCCAGCAAATGGTGAAATCAAATTCCATGACTATTCTACCAGATATAGACCAGAATTGGACTTGGTATTGAAGAATATTAATTTGAATATTAAGCCAAGAGAAAAGATTGGTATTGTGGGTAGAACTGGTGCTGGTAAATCTTCCATCACTCTTGCTTTGTTTAGAATCATTGAAAAGTTTGGTGGTGATATCCATATTGATGGAATCGATACTGGCTCTATTGGTTTGTTAGATTTAAGAGAAAAGCTTTCCATCATTCCTCAAGATTCTCAAGTGTTTGAAGGTTCTATTAGATCTAACTTGGATCCAACTGATGTTTACACTGATGAAGAAATCTGGAAGGCTTTAGAATTATCTCACTTGAAAGATCATGTTAACAAGATGTTTGACCAAAGAGATGAAGATTGTACTATCAAATCTCCATTGGATGTTGTTGTCCAAGAAGGTGGTTCCAACTTATCTATCGGCCAAAGACAATTGATGTGTTTGGGTAGAGTTTTACTTAAATTGTCTGAATCCAATATCTTGGTTTTGGATGAAGCAACTGCTGCTGTTGATGTTGAAACTGATCAAATTCTTCAACAAACTATCAGAAGTGAGTTTAAGGATAAGACCATCATTACTATTGCTCACAGATTGAATACTATTTTAGACTCTGATAGAATTATTGTTTTAGAAGCTGGTGAAGTGGCGGAGTTCGATACACCAGCCAACTTGTTAAAGAAGAAAGAATCGTTGTTTTATTCTTTGTGCAGTCAAGGTGGACTTGTTGAAGAACAAAATTAGACACAGTAAAAGTATAAACAATCCAACAGACGTAGTTGGAATGTAATAAATGTTAATTCATACTTGAGTGTAGTGTAGATGCAAAATTACTTGTCTAATTATAAACGAATAACGAATATTGTAGAGAAAAAGACTATATATTACTTGGGTGCAAAATAGAGATGCACATTGAAAGATTACTGAGGGTCTAATTACTGCAAAATATACAAAACAAAGTATAAAAACTAACACTGATTTTACTTACTCTTATTTGCAATAGACCAATTTTAAGACAACCTTAGTAGATGCTTAATTATTAAAGCCTTGAACAACATTTTGCTTTTCATAATTATTAAATCGAAGAAAACCCAAAAATACAGAATCACTGGAAAACCAGTTTTCTAGTTTTAGGAGCTTTTTCCATTTAGCTGTGTATAAAGATATGCAGACTTCAAGTTGCTTTACAGTTGCTTTACAGTTTACTATTTATCTTTATTACCAACTAGTGGTTCTATTATACACTAATACAAAATGAACAGGCCATTTGATGCTTATGTTCACTATTCCGTTAATGTTCACTTCTCTTACGTAAGGTGTGGATGTAGTACAAAGGATAGAAGTCTTCTCTGGAATTCACTTCACTGGCATCAGCCTCGGTGATTTTTGCACCCAAATCAGAGTCAACACAAACCAACTTTTGGTCATCACCAAATTGGTAGAATTCAATCAAATTGCCGGATTCGGTGTCGATAGAGCCAAGAACTCTGTTGTTGGCAGCATCCAAAGCAATGTCTATTATAGGGTTGGAGGTTTCAAAGGTTTGGAGATGAGTAACGGTCAAATCAGCACTGATTTCAAAGGTTAAAATGCACTTGGTATTTTCACACAACACCATTAAAACATGCTTACCGGCGATTTCATGGGTCAAGATCTTGGTGATAGAGATTTCACGGACAGAGTCTGGTTTCATAAATCTTTCTGCTGGTAAATGGGCATCGGTCAAGTAAGGAGTGATCAAGTCTCTTAATTCAATCTTGGTGATCAATTGATTGTCATACCATTTCCATAAGCAGAGATAGTCATCACCACCACCACTGATCAAGATGCTTGGGTCGAATTTAGGGATATGTAATGCAGAAACAAACTCGTGGTGTCCAAATAACCAGTTCTTGATAACATACGCCTTTGGATAGTTGGTGACTCTAATATGTTCATCTCTGTCACCAGTCAAAATAAATTTCTTACCGTTATATTCGGTGAATAAAACATCACTTAACATCGAAACATGACCTAAAATAGGAACCATGGTCTTTTCATCTACTGAGGTTTCTTCATCAATCTTGGTAACATACACATCACCAAACTTGTCAGCCACAATAAGATCCAAATCGTCTCCAACAGAAACAGCACAAGGTCTCTTTGGGAAAATTTGACGTTTGATGATTTTTAAACAATTTTCACTATTGGTTAAGTCAACTGAAAAGATAACAGCTGCTTTATCACTATCGGTGGTTCCAATCAAGAATTTTTCATCTTGAGAAAGAGTCAATGATCTGATGTAATTGTAGATTGGAGGAGCCCCAGGACCAGGAACTGGAATCTTTGGAACCTTTATTGGCTTGGAGTCATTACCCTTTGCTTTCTTGGCTTCTTGTTCTTCAAGAACCTTGATTTTTTCTTGTTGCTGCTTTTTCAATGGAACGAAAATGTCAACTATGTCTGTCCAAGAGCCGACAACGGCTCCGGTGGCCAAGTCAAAGACCTGGAGGTTGTTTTTCACCGAGGCAAAGAGGTGGGTACCTGCGGCGTTGAGTAGGAGGAGCTGGAATGGGTGCTTCATGGTGAAGTATGAAGGTTACGATGAGATGGGAACTGTGAAAATATAGGTCGCATCACGTGATATCCATCCATGTCCCATAGAACATGAACTACGATTACAGGGCCTGAGTACTGATCAATGGCTTGGGTTAAACCATGTCTGGGTGGTGGCACATGTTTTGGTTTGTATTAGATTGATTTCTTTGTCAAACTTGTGTAAGTTAACTTAGAAGAGGTGAAACCTTTGCACTATAGATATTATCTTCTGCGATGTTACCTTGTGATTTATTAATTAATTGATGTGTATATATTGATCTGGATCACTTTTTGAATCCCCATCCGGTGTTCCATAAACTGAATGTTTTGTTCGATTTTTGGACATCTTTTCCGTGGATGTTTTCGTAGGTTTCGTCTTCTCCTTCGACCTTTACTTCATTGCTACCAAGAGTGGTATCAGTATGTGAATCTTTGGTTGTTTCTGTTGCTGATTCATCATCACCATCATCATCATCATCATTATTATTATTATTATTATTATTATTATTATTATGATTATTATTATTATGATTATTCTTATGATTATTATTATTATGATTGTTATTATTATTATCCTTGTCAGTTTCTTCTTTGGGTATAAATTTTTGTGGTTTTATTTTATCTCCCGTTCCATTAACTTGTTCCTGAACAACTCCTGGTTTAAATTTGAAACTGGTGAAAAATTTAGAAATGTTTTTGTAAGCTTGACTGGTTTCAACGATTTCAGCTCCTAAATGTTTTGGTTCTATAAAATTAAAAATAAATTCATCTGACATTGTGTTCCATATTTTGTAATTATTGGTTTGCTTCCAAACTTCAATGAATTTTTTATTAAACAGATTAAGTTCTCCCGCTCCAGTTAATGGACTTCCATCACTATTGGTGAAACCTGGTGGTGGTTGTTTGAATTTTTCAACATATTGAGCAAATCTCATAGTAGAGATTAAACTGCATAAATAATCTTCAAATTGGTATCTGATATGATCATCATTACCGATATATTCATCTTCTTGGTTGTTCATGCTACTTATTAAATTATTGATGAATTTTTTATCATTATGACTTAAATTGAATTCTTCTAGTTTTCCCTTTGGATATGTTAATTCATCTGTATCTAAATTAACCACTAAATCCACATTAAACTTTTCTGCTTGATTAATGAAAAGTAAATTAGAACATCCTATCATATAACTTTCAATACCCATTTCATCTAGTTGTTGTAAAGGTAAATAAGGATTCCAGAATGTAGATTTAGTATTAAAGATTTGTAATGGTAAACCGAAAAATCTAAGCATAGATTTTCTATTAGTAGTGACTAATGAATTAGGTTTAGTTAATGGACCATTTGTTTCAACATAATCGATTAATGGACATCCAGAATTGTCCAAATTATTAATAAGATTAGGAATCAAACTGATCAAATTGTTTTGAAATTGTGTTAATACTTCCAAATTATTGTTTGAATAAATGATAACTTTCTTGTCCAATAATAAACTTTTGAATATAATTAAAAAATTACTTTTGAATTTTAAAATAGAGTTTTTAAGGTTTAAATTAACGAAAAATTCTTCTTCCTCTTTGAAATCTTTTTGTTCCTTTAATAATTCACTTCTTGAAGGTTGTTCTAATTCATTGTCAATTAAAATAAAACTTGAATTAAGATTCTCAAATAAATTTTCAAGTAATGATACATTATGGAAATCATCTTGTTCAAAGTAACTTCTGGTTACAATAGATAATTTTTCTTTGATCTTATTGAAAATTGGTTGTTTTCTGGCAATAACAACCACAGCTTTTTGAACAATTGATCTGGTGATATCTTTATTTCTTTCGAGTTCTTGTTGAGATAAATCACTGGTTTTAACTTGTCTTACACAAGAGCATCCAAATAAAGTTTTTAAATTTCTTGGATCACCTTGGAATTGATTCAAATCCTTTAAGTCATCAATGGATTTACCTGATTTGAAGTCATATACCAAATTAAAATTAGAAAAAGTTTCTTCAAATAAATGGGAACCATCAGGAAGAGCTTGAAATGATAAGTTTTTGAATAAACCATCGGTGAACTCAGAATGATAATTTGATTTCCACCATTGAACTTCTGGTCCACGTTGATGATGGAAATCAACGACACCAATAGCAAAAATCATATCTAAAGATGAGTCTGTTGCTGGTGGTTTAGGAGGAACTTGTACAGGAGAAATAGGAAGGTTTTTGATTTGGATCTCTGTTTTAGGTACTTCTTCACTAATGGGACCAGTCAATGAACCATTCAGAGCACGAGATCCTCTAGATGAACTTACTTGTCCTCCTCCTGTAACTGTAGCTGTTGTTGTAGAACCTTCTTGAGAAATACTACTACTGGCATCAGATTCGGTTCTACCTAGACCTAAACCTGAGCTTATGGACACTCGACTATCTCTTTTCCTGCCCGTACTACCAAGCCTCATGGGCCTGCATTGGAATTCATCGTTCTTGGTGGGCTTGGAAGAATTGGACAGTTTTTGGTTTGGTGGTGATGAAGGTGAGGGCCCTGAAGAAGAGGTCGACGAAGTGGATGATCGTTTGTCTTGTTGGCGCTTAACAAGCCTGATGGGCTTGATTTGGAATTCTTCGGGACCGGTGCTTTCTCTGGAAGGAGTTGTGGTGGGAGTTTCAGCCCAAGGACTGGTTTCACTGGTTGGAGTCTCGATTCCTAACCCTATTGGATCTGCTTTTGAATCACGGTCAGGTACCGAGGTTTTGGGAGAGATCCTCAGGGTGTAATCGGCGGTACTTATACTTATTGACGAGTCCTGGTCCATGTTGAGCGGGATCACCAGGGACGGTAAAGAAAGGGGAGTTGCAGTAGGTGAATGGAGGTAAATTGGATCTGTACCTGCCATTGTAAGCTGCAAATGGGACAACCTGTAAGGTGTGATCACGTGACTTTCGACGCTTAAGGGCCGCTGGTTAGCTGAACTTTGCGGTTTAATGCTGGTAATAAAGCCAGTGGAGGGGAGTTGCTTTGTTTTTCTGCCGTGGACGTTTGACAGGTGCTAAGAGAACTCGTTGGCTATAGACTAGGACTACACGACGAAACTCCTCCCACAAAACGTGACTCTCGTCACCCGGTTGGCCCTGCAGTTGTTAGGGCAACATACATAACCGACAAGAATTCAATGTCAACGTTGTGGCTGCAACACTCACAAACATAAACAGAAATCACAAAGAAAAACCACAAAGAAAAACCACAAAGAAAAACCAAAAAGATAAAACCGGGCAATGGTGCCAGAGCCCGGAATGTGAGGCAGAACCGTTAGATCCACAAACGGCGTGGTGACGTTGATAGTGGCTGGTGGACGAGAGAAAAAAAACGGTTTTTTTATTATGGGGTGGCTTTCCAGACTATTCACGTATTGAAACGAAGGAGGTTGGAGTTTAGGTGGTTTAACAATCGGTTATTGTGGGCTATTTTTGTACTACTGTTGTCGCGTAGTTTGGTACGGGTTTTTGGAACAATAGAGGATTGGATCGGAGTGGGATGGAGGAAGGCAGCACCAGGACAAGAAGGGAGCGGCTGGGCTCGGGTTGAGATTGCCCCTGGACCTTATTCGAGCCGGCTGCCACCGCGTTTGTTAGTCGTTGGTGCCGGTTCTTGGCTGTGGAACCAAGAATTAAGGCCATATTTAGTCAGCACTTACGTAAGCAGAGTGTCATGTCACGTGCGGTGGTCCCTGATGGCTGGAGATGTCAGATAAAGCCCCTGTTTTGGCTCTTTCCCAGAACCACTTACTATTAACCACCATGTCACTTAAAGAAGGAGACCAATTCCCGGGAGACGTGGTCTTCAACTATGTTCCAATCGATATCTCTGCCATTGGCGGCCCTTTGACCTGTGATCGTCCTATTCCTTTGAAATTGGATGATCTTTTCACTAAAGTAGGTGCTACTTCCACCCCTAATGTGGTGATTGTTTCAGTTCCAGGGGCTTTCACTCCAACCTGTACTGAAAACCACATTCCTCCATACTTGAGCAACTTGGCTGTGTTGAAAAAACAAAAGAAGGTGGGTGCTTTGATCATTATTAGTGCCAATGATCCATTTGTGTTGAATGCTTGGGGTAAATTATTGATCCAAAATGATAAGCAAATCGAGGCTGGATCGGATTATCCCGAGGTTATTTTTGCCAGTGATCCAATGGCCAAATTCAGTAGTGCACACCAGCTATCTGTAGATGCTTCTGCTGCTGGTATGGGTATTAGAAATGCTAGATATGGTATTGTGGTTGATTCCAAGACCAAACAAATTTCTTACATTGGTAAAGAAGTTGAAAGAGTGGTCAAGTTTAGTGCTTATGAAAATGTGACTGCTAAGTTATGAGCAAAACATTTGGAAGATATAATTTGACAGGTACATATACAATTTTTCACTCTAAATCAACTATATTTTGTTAGTAATTATAAAGGAATTGGGGAGAACTGGTAGTCTCTGTAGTTGACGTGGTGAATTGGTGAATGTACAGGGCAGAGATGCTTCCGTATTAGTAAGTACTATATTATAGTTTCTGTCCTTGGAGCAGCTTGAGTAGTGTGATCTACTTGGAACCGAACCATTTCAATTGATCTTACTGGTGCAAATATTCAGTAATAATTGCAAATCGAACATGACTGATAAGGAATTTACTGGTGTCTGTGAGCCACCACAGTAGATATATCATGGTTGCAGTCTACATTGCAGTAATTCTGCATTGAAATCGTTCTTTATGGCAGTAGAATGGCTGCAACTTGATAGAACATTGAATGTTAGTAACTCTGTTGCTCAGGTGCAAGTCGCAAAAAAGTGGGCAGTATGGTATTCAACATGAGAAGTCTTATAGTAGGAAAGTACACTCAAAGGGCCAACGTTGGAAGCACCTATTTCCACCCCAAAGACGATTGTGGATATGGCTGTGTGGTGAACAGTTGTTTGGTTATGTCTTATCAGAAGGACGGAATTGGAATTGGTCAAACTCACGTGACAGTTTCATTTCCGGTCATTTAGGACACTAAGGAGATGAAATTATAGAGAACAAAGTGGATGAACGGCGCTGGAAATGTACTTTCGTTTACATGGTAGCTGTATTTATAAGTGCAACTGCTCCTCGGGCTGGAAACACCGCCAGGTGGGACTTTTTCATACCAATTTCTGTTGTCCCATGACATACTTCAACACCTACTAAACTACCTTAATTGTATGGTAGTAACTAACCTAGGATTAATCCGCTTAGACCTCTCCCCCCCCCCCTTGGTCCAGTCTATTTATAGCATAAATTAGAATACAATCCCACCAGTTTATCCCTTTCTTCCCTTCTGCCACCTTATGCCTCTCTAACTGGTAGTAGGTTGCTTAGTCGAACCCAAATGTCCCCAATGAGGGTAATACTCCTAAAAAAAATATATAGCACTGATTTTATTGCGATTTTATTGCGCCTCCAGTGGCTTAAATATTAGCAGTGGCTCATAGTAAGTTGATCAACTTATAATAAAACCTCTAAATTGCTAATTTTTCATACTAACTAAATTGCACTGATGCTTTTCATCCCTCAGATAATTAGACCCAATTGAAGGAGAAGGGATAAGAGCCAAAAAGCTTTGTTGGGTAGCTTTGATGGGTCCATTGGCCCTATTGGTCCGTTTAGCGGATTGGAAGCTTGTTCATCCATTTTTGTGTGAAACTGGGGTTTTTCTATTGTTGATTACATCATAGCATGGTCCAAATGCAGTATATAAATTACTTGCTGGGGCAATTTTTGAAGTACCCCCACAACCACACAGGAAATCGAACCAAAAAGAACACAGTGTCTAAATAAGGGGGATCATGTAGGATTGCTGTGGAATAGAAGGAAATCTGTGTGGATATGGATTTAGTATGTGAGGGTTATGGGGAATTTTTCACCCATGTAAGTGGTGGTTCTAGACCAGTCAAAGTTCACCGACACACCGTGGCACTAGTGATCGGCACTAGTGATTGGTCGTGAGTGGTGGCTCGCATTACACCCAGAACCGACATCACACCAGTGGAGAAAACAAGGTCCATTTTGGCCCCATTCTGACAGTATTTTTATGTAGAGATGATAGGAAGTAGGTCATAGAAGGTCAGGAAAGGGCTGTGATTGGTGAATTGCTCAATTGAACTGCTACAAAGAGCTGGGTCGTTTTTTTTGTTCAATTCTGGTTGCAACAACGAAATCGAACAAAACCAAAAGCTCATCTACAATGTAAAATACTTTGATCAGTCATAGAACGTTCACCGGAACCATACAATCAATTGCATGGAACCAAAAGTGATTTGAACAACGTTCAATTCGTATATTTTTTTTTTCTTTCACCTAAATTGTAATCAAGACAAGTCAATGGCTTAACCAACAATTTACAATTCACCGGAAGCTTCAATGGTGACTCTAGCAGAGGTGGCACCAGAGTTGGAACCTAAAGATTCAACCTTCTTGACAATGTCGAAACCTTCAACAACTTCACCAAAGACAACGTGCTTACCGTCTAACCATGGGGTTTGAACAGTGGTGATGAAGAATTGGGAACCGTTGGTGTTTGGACCAGCGTTGGCCATGGATAATAAACCTGGTCTGTCGTGCTTCTTGGCAAAGTTTTCGTCAGCAAACTTTTCACCGTAGATAGACTTACCACCGGTACCGTTACCTCTGGTGAAGTCACCACCTTGCAACATGAAAGATGGAATAACTCTGTGGAAAGCAGAACCGGCGTAACCGTAACCCTTTTCACCAGTAGCTAAAGCTCTGAAATTTTCAGCGGTCTTTGGAACAACATCGTTGTACAACTTGAAGGTAACTCTACCTAATGGCTTTCCGTCAGCGGCAATATCAAAGTAAACTTGGGACATTTTTTAGTGGTGTAAGTTGAAAAAATTGCCAATTGTCCATTTATATAGCATAGAAGCCGAAGGAAGGACAGGCGGGCCAGTGTGCAGGACGATTATCGTGCGCGGACCAATTCCTCCAGCCCATCCATCCTCCTGATTACATCATCGCTGAAACGGGGTTGCATCACGTGATATCACGTGGACCACGTGAGCCGCCTACAACGTCGGTTATGAACCTGACCCCGTGGGAGGGTAGCGGTTTGGCTGCCAATTGTCACCCTTCCTAGGCCGAAGCTGGGGATGAGCAGCACCACGATGGTGCTGGGCGTGGTGGAGGTGCCCGAGACGATTTATGGGTCCAGAAAGGTGTGTCCACGTGACCAGTCTCGTGTTTGGGGTGGGTGCTCGTATTTTTACGAGGCTACAGTCTACCAGACCGTTTCACTGTACGAAATCAACTCTAATATCCTACACACAGCAAAAAAAGAAATGCACCCATGGGTTAATCAGACAACACCGATGGAAAGGGCCCAAGAACCTTGAGAGTCCGCTCCGCCCACCAACATCCATCACTGATCCAAGAATCTCGGAATTGTATCCGCGCAACAAGCATAGAAACTCCAGTCGTCAATCTGATGCATGGCCATGGCACCACTGTACTTTACATCTGGATAATAATAATAATAATATATATATGTATTTATATATATCTATATATGTATATATATATGTATTTATATATATCTATATATGTATATATATATATATTTTTTACCCGTGATACATATTAAGCAGCGTGAGAACCTTTGTTAATTTCACGTCAAGCCCCATTCTATATATAAGTGGGAGATGTTACGTCAGTTCTCCATGGGCCTTTTTTTTCGTCTTTTAATTCAATATAAATATTTCACTTTCACCGTTCACCGTTCGTGGTTCATCGTTCATTTCATCCAATTCATTCTTTTCCTCACATGTATACTCGATTTATATACCAGGTGTTGTCTAGACTAAATCATAGTTCCACGGTCATTGCAGGCCTCTTGGTGGGCTCTGCACTTATCATCAACATTAATCAAATATCATCACTCATATCACAGGAACAATACGAGCTTCTAAAAACCAAAGACTATTTCCTTGATATCATATCGCAAATCATTAGTATCGTATTCATGTTACGATTCCAACTCAAGATCCAATTTCCTTTGTGGTTGGAAGTGGTTCTTTTCATGGCTCAAAACTACGGATGTGCAGTGATTTTACTTGATCAAAAATTTTCATTCTTATACTACGACCAAGTTTCGTCTTTACTCAAGTTCTGCTTGATAGGACAGATTCTTTTTCCATACGTCATATTGGGTTTTAGCTTATTGGATGCGGTATATTTGAAACGTGAAAAACATCAGTTGTACAGGTGCTTGTTTGACTACAATAATAATTTCTTACCCATTTTTATCAGTTACTCATTTCTTTTCGTGAATACTGCATTTCTATTTTCAACGTTTAATTCAATCACTAAAATTGCATTACTGGTATATACTGTGTGCCAATTTTCAGTCAAATTCTATTGCATATATCAATTCATACAATTTGAGGTTAAGTCTATTTTACAGGAGTATTACCCATCCCAGAATTCGCTCCAGACTCATACTCTTCCTTTGTATGAGGCTGGGAAATCTAAGTCTAAACATGGAGAAGGAAAGGGGCAAACCACTGATGGTGCCGTGGACCTTCCTACAAATATCTGGAGTGGCCCAATTAGGAAACATGTCATGTGGGCTTCTTGTGCATTCCTCATGGTTGTAGACGTACCATACTTGATATTGAGTCTATAAAATATATGTCTATAAATATCGTCCAATCATTAGTCTGCACTCTGACACATGTTATAAAATATTCGCAAATAACACCAACGAACATTAGATATATCTCGGGAATGATAGGTGTAAATTTCATCAGAACCCAGCCATCGTAGCTTGGGTCTCTTTGCTGGGTCTAGATTGTAGGATTCAGGATCTTGAGGTATATTTCTATTTTTTTTTTTCATGTTTTTCTTCCTAGTTTAGTAGTTTAGTGCCCTACATAATAGCTGGATTTTGGGTGTAAAATATTTTATTGTATATACATGTATTTTCTGGTCAATACTATTTTGGCCAGATCTAGATCCATACCATAGATTAAGTAGAGTTTTCTGGGCTGATTGAGATCAAAAAAAAAAAAAAAAAAGATGGGTTGGATCGTTTTGTTTCAACCCATCCTATTATCATCACATTTACCAATGGTGTGAAGAACTTTCAAAGAGCAGAATGTCTAAGCAGATTTGATGGGAAATAAGAATGGGCCTGTTTATTGGTCTGGTCCTCTCATTTGGTCGAAATGATCATCGTGGGTGTACTCGGCAAAATTATATCTGAAGTAGTTAATTAACTCTTTGGATAGAAGCACATCGGGGCCCTCTTGGTCCAGATCGTCCATTGAGTCCAGATCGTCCATATTCTCTCCTCTTAATAGGTTAAGGGTGATCTTGTCCATTTCCATTACATCTTGTTCGTCTTCGCCATACTGAATGTTGTTATATTCTTCTTGTACCATATCAACTTCGCTTTGGTCACTTTCATTTTCATTCGGTTGTTCTTCTGTTTCTTGTGGTTCTCCACAATCTTGGTTTGCCTCTTCTTCCTCTTCCTGTTGTTGTTGTTGTTGTTGTAGTAGTTGTAGTTGTGGTGATAAGCCTCTGGACAATTCTTTCTTTTTGATCTGTTCGTATTCTCTCAATAACCAGTTCTTGTTAATATTGAACTGTAGTAAATGCTTTTTCTTTTCTTCTTCTTCAAATTTCCAGAGGTCTAGAACCAACTCGGCTTCTTCTTCAGTGTAAACCTTTCCCTTTTCATCTAATTGATCTTTTTTCATCAAGTATGTTGCTAATCCCCTTTCATAGATTCGTGAATCGTTGTAGTCGCTCTCTTCAAGCTTCATATCTTCATATTTGTCGATCTGTTCCTGAATAAGCTCAAGTTCAGGATTGGCTCCGTTGGTTAATGCCACCAAATCCAGGTGTTGTCTATGAACTGCTTGTACCTTTCTGAGCTTGTCAATGTGTATGATTCCTTCATGGTCAAGTTCGTCCTTTGGCTCTGTTAAAAATGGATTATCCACATGGAGTTTGGGTCCGAATACCTCCCAATTTGCTTCAAGATCAACCCATGGAAAGTAATTGGCTTCTTTCTTGCTATGGCTTAAAAAGTACTTTTCAGCTTCTGCTGGATCCATGAGTCTTCCATTGGTCATATCATCACTAACTCTCACCTTGAGCCTCTGGCCCACTTGGGCCCAGTATTGGTCCCAGTTGAAGATGGTCTCGTTATCCTTGTAGTCCAAAGACGCTATACTTTCCACAATATCAGTGTGGGAAATGGTATACTTTTCTTTGCTCCTGAGCATGGTCTTCTCTACCGCCCGATAGATGATCCTCTTGGTCATGGCTATCACCAACTCCTCAAAAAATGTAAGGGCTACAATATGTACTTTGGGAATCGAATTTCTATCAAGAAACGTCTGTTTCGAATAAATGGTGTTGATGATATCATTTAATAGCTCATGGTCTAACAAGTTGGTCTCTTTTTCGGCAATATACTGGATCCAGAGCTTATTAAAATGACGTGATTTATCGTTGAGCCGGGACTTCTCCTTAATGGCTATGGCATCAATTTGTTCTTCTTCGAATTTGATGAACTCTTCACTCATCTCGTATGCAATTGGTAGTTCATCATACCTAAGTAGGTCCTTGGAAATGCGAGGAAGTCGAATGGCTTGCTTGGTTCCATGCTTATACTTGAACGTTCGTATTCTCTTGCGGCCATATTTTTTCTGGTACAATGCCTGTTTCAACACTTGATAATATTGAAGAATTTCTGGAACTGATTTGGTAGGAACATAGTGTTGGATCATTTCTGGCCGATGGATCGAGCACTTGGCTAGGGCTTTGAAGAAACGGTCCTTTTCATTCCCACTCCATAACGCACCGGGAGCTTCCGCGTGCAATTTCGTAAACACTGTGCCTTCATTGGTGATTTTGGTGGCATCAAGACGGTGTTTTTCAGGGGAGATGAGGTCCATGGTTTCTATCACATGACGGTTGTAGAAGTCCACGTAGTTGATGTTCCCTCGAAAGAGACGGTTATTTTGGGCATAATTGTCGATTGCAGGCTTTTCTACTTTGATAGGGTGCACTCTGTTGGGCACCGGTGTTGATACCCGGGAGTTAAACTGGGACTCGGCGGTTTCGTAGGCTGAATCAGAGACTGAGTCGGAATCATCAGACATACGTGAAACTAGTACGGGTGGATATGTTAAGTCGATGTTTGGGAGATTAGGCGTATGTTGTTGATTGGGGGGAGGAGATAGTGTCTATTGGTGGTCGTGTATGGGTTGTGGGTATTGGTGGGTTAGTTGGTGATTTTGGGTATATTTTGGTGAATTCTCGGTGATGAGGTTTTGAGATTTCGGATCAATCAGATGCACTTCAATATCAGTAATGCACTAGGACCAGATGTTACTGTATGACAATGAAAGTGTGGGGTACGTGAAAATAAAAGCAGGTATGATAGAGAGGGCATGCACGAGTATACTATGTTTACGGTGTGATTATGTATAAGTTGGTGCAGTTTACAGGTGTTCAATTGGTGGCTATTTGGGTGAACTAGATCATAACCTGATGTAATTTTTCGCCCTACAACATCTCGATAATAATACATTGATACTATACAGAAGCGAAGACACAAGGATAGAGCCCAAGCACCCAGAATCTGGTGATGCTGCTGGCTTCCTGGTGACTATCGAAACCCTTTTGTATTTAAGGGTTTTTTTGGTGAGCTTTAAAGGACTAATGTAACGTCCCATGACTATGTGATCAGTGAAAAAAAATGCACTAAAAGATGGATAAACCGAGATTATGAAGTATTTAGATCGCCTTAAGCTGAGGTCAGATATATTGTACGTTTTGCTGAAAATTTGGGAGGTTTAGGGCCATTATAATTAGATATGATATTGGAAGAACAGCACTTGATTTTGCATGCTACTAGAAACTCCCTTTGCCCATGCGATTCTTCTTCTTCTTCTTCTTCTTTACCTTTAGGATCTGGACTATTGATGTGAACAGATCTTGTGACAGTTTTAATGGCTTAATTGAAAGCAAATGAATAAAAAAAACTGAATAAATAAGATCTAACCACTGGGTTTTTCCAATTTGCCCCCTTCATTATAAAATTGATCAACCTGGATTTAAGCTCACTTGGTTCGCTGTTTACTCTCTAGTGATACTTTATTCATCTTGACCATCATTGCATCCACATCTTCTTCATCATAGTCTGTATCTACCCATTCACTATCGCTACTATCTCCACGAGTTTCAAAGTTCTGGAGCATGGCTGGAAGGTAGGGTTTTGGAATATCTTCAATAACTTCTTGTCTATCATAATAAATCTCCACATATTCTTCAGGAACTAAACCATTTTCACCAGTTTCTGGATCTTCTGCAACAAGCCAACCTTGGCCATGTCTATAAGATATCCAAATAAGTTGGCCAGCCGAAAGGCTTACTTCGTTGTCGTTTTCAGGTGTGAAATCAAAGAGGGCAATGGCCTTTCGATTAATTTCATCATTGGAAAAATCTCCTGTTTCTATATGTGCTTCGTTATAATCATTAAAATCATCATTATTATTATTATCATCATACTCATGTATACTATCAAATTGATGAGGTTTTCGCGAACCCGAGGTTAATTGTTGATTCACCGGTGATATATAAGGATGATAATTTCCATAATCTTCATCATCCAAATCTTCATTATCGGAATCAGTACTGCTTAAACCATACACGTCGATTCCATCGTAAAGCAAAGGTCGAGGAAACTGGCCCGTACATAAAGGATGGTCTGTATGATAACCAAAGTCTTTGATGACGGAATTAGGTGGAAATAAAGTGTATATGGCGGGTGTTGGAGGTGGTGGAGGTGGTTTTTCTGGGGTCATATTCGTTGATGGTGGTGTTTTATCACTCATGCTGGTCACGAGATATGAGACATGCGAATAGCGGATTAAGTTCGGTACTGGTTCACAGACTTGGGACAGCTGTGACTGGTCTATATTGGGGAGTGTTGGGATGAAACACGTCAGTCGGTGTTTGTGAAGCTCCTTGATGCTGGTGCTGGTGCTGGATTTTTGTTCGTCCGGGCACGACGTGGTAGACAGAGGGTGTGAGCGAGCGCAGCACAGAGGGTGTGCAAATGGATCTATTTTAGTGGCTCATAGTGGCGGGCAGTGGTGTGTTACCGAGAAATGGGGCCACTAAATTGCCCTGATAGCGAGCGGCCATGGCAATTAGATCCACTAGACCGCCTAAGCCAAAACCTAAACGTTGTTGCTAAGAATCTGGGTGTGCTGGTGAAGGTGGTGTTGGAGCCTGGTCCTATATCCCTGGTGGTGGGGGAAGGACTCTCGGTCTGGGGTCTGGATTTGGATCGTAGTTGGTGACTGGGGGCTGTGGAGGGTATGGTAGATCAAAAGGGCTTAGGCGGGGTTTGGTGGTGTTCTTGGGTCTTTGAACTGATGCTACCAGGTCATTCAATGTGTCTCGAGCCGGGGACTGGGTACGAGTGTTCCGCTATGACTGGTTCCGCACTATGCTGGAACACAATTGGGTGCAAAATACCATAGCACCAGGAATCGCCTGGTTTTTTGGAATAGCATCTGCTTCGTTACTGTGAAAAGGTCTGGTTCTGTTGGCCCCGAATTCCGAGTGTTCTTCTTTGCTTGGTGGAGATGGGGACTTAATGGGCTTGAACGTAGTCATCCTCTTGTCCTAGAGTATGGGTCGAAGCACTGGGTATGTGTGTCACGTGCTGTGACACGTGACGCGCCTACTTTATCAATTTTTCACGAAGGCACATCTTCTCCACCACCATGGATCCGTTAGAAGAACAACAGCAAGAGCTCGAGGTTTTAGAGTCGATCTACCCCGATGAGTTTACGAAGCACGGCGAGTCCCGCTTCTCTATAAAAGTCAAATTGGACACTCCAAGTGAAAGAGTCCATGTTTTGGAGATCTCAGTGAAGTATCCACCAGAGTACCCTGAGGTGATACCGGACTTGGACATCGAAGAAATAGAAGATGAAGAAGAAGATTACGACGATTCAGAGGATGAAGAGGAAGATGATGATGATGATGATACCAAGGCTGCCAAGAAGGCACTCAACATGTCGGAAACCATCGAATTTGGTAGATCAGAAATCAGTGAATTGTTGAACAAATTAAAGGAAGAGGCTGAACTCCAACTTGGGATTCCAATGGTATTCGCATTGGTCAGTCAGCTTAAAGACGAGGCTGAAATGATGTTCCAGAACATCTTAGAAACCAGGCAAAAGGAGTACGACCAGCAATTGCTTGCTAGGGAAAAGGAAGAACAAAAGAAGTTTAATGGTACCCCTGTGACCAAGGAATCGTTTGCCAAGTGGAGAGAGCTGTTCCGTAAGGAGTTGGATTTAGAGGGTAAGTTATTGGTAAGATTCAACCAAATGCATCAAGGAAAGTTGACTGGTAAGGAGATCTTCGAAAAGGGATTGGCAGGTGACGAAGATGAGGTGGAAGAATTGGGGGAAGGTATCAAGAAGGTTGTTGTTTAATTAGCACAAGCGCTATCCCCACCCACACCAGCCACTATCCCACTATCCCACTATCCTATTATCTCCGGACCACCCACAACCTCCCTATCTCCATTGATCTTTGCACAGTACATACATATATACACCAAATGGTTTGAATTTGCATGTGTTTAGACACCCACAGGTATCGGTCTTTAGCTTCATGTCAAGGTTGTTTCAATCAGTAATTTTATTGGATACCACAGTAGTGACAATAGGTAATACATTTAATAATATCCAGTGCCACAAAAAAGATATAAAAAAATAATACTATAATAATAATAATAATCATAATTCGGCTATGATTATAAGTTCCGGTCCCTATAATCAGAGAACAACAAATCCGTTATAGCTGAAATATCAGTGACATCCACCAGAATAGGAGTAAGAGATATTATGGTGAATTATTACGTCCTGCAAGTCCTCGGGACTTTTCACGGATTTTGACAAAACACCGAGAAAGTTGCAAAATGTACTATGGCCCAGAACAAGCAACAAGTTCTATGTAACTAGACCGAAGCATGTGTGATTGTGTGTCTATTTGTGTAGTCCTTGTTGGAGTGAGTACGAATTAGACAACTCAATAAACGGACACACAAAAGTGAAGCCCTTTACTTGTAGCTGATACCAGAAAACGGAAATACCCCTTTTGTGATATTTGATACTTGGAATTTTTTGAAGATGAGTTTTTGTGCTTCTACATTGGTAGGACTGTGTGAATTTTATCTGATCCTTTAGTATGGCCCCTTGACACCAGAAAATAGCAAAAAGTCATTGGACCCATTTGAAAAAAAAAATTGATAGAACTTTGGTTGACTCTGAATAACCCAAAAAAAAACAGATTTTAACCCATACTCCATCACGAACTAACTAAAGTCCTCAACATCTAATTTCGTCTTCTGTTGTTGTTTTTCGTAACCATCTGCAATGTATAATTGTGGTACAGTACTGTTGACAGTGGGGTTCCAAAACCAGCAAGGATAAGAATCGTTCCTTAATTACTTGGCTAGTTCCACTTCCCAATTTCAATATTAGAAGCATTTACTTACCCTCATGCTTGGTGCTTAATGCTGGTGTTTAATGCCTTGTGTCTTATTCCTTATGGGTCCCGTACCATGCCTCCCCTTTCTTCTGTTTTAATTTTCATCTAAAAATTCCGTCTATTTTCCTAATTGTTACTCTGTGTAACTGGATTGCAAAAATATATAACACATCCTACAGTACCTTAATAAAGTTCCCCGCTCAGTTGCATTTCCGTTAAAATTTTCATTCAAGAATTTTGGTGCATCTGCTCTAGATATAATCTGGAAATGCTATGTATATATTCATAACCAGTATTAAACGTGGATCTGTAGGAGAATTCATTAAAAAAGAAAAAAATTCACCTGGAGTTCAATTCAATGCAAAATTCTTTGACCTAATGATAGTATTGATCGAATTGAAGGGTAAAGAATTACTTTAAATCCTACATAGGAGATTAGTTAAATCAATTGATTTGGTAACTCTTGTTGGTGTTGGCTCTTTTTTTTTTCCCCCTATCAATTAAACTGGTAGGATGGATGATAAGAGATGCACCATAGGGCTTAAATGAAGCGTAAATGTGTTGAAACTATTGTGCTATTTTATCTGCGATGGTTATGACATCTGCCAGCCATGGCCTACTGGGAATGTTTCCAGAAGATCCGGCAAGATGAAATATTTCATGTAATTAAGTGGACATATGGCCAGGTTCCCGATATTCCCGCACCCTTAACAATAGGAATATGTGTCAGAAAAATTAATTTTCAGGACCTTAGTCGGAAACAGGACGGCTACAACGAAGGTGCATGTGTTATTGGGCTGTGGCTCCTACTACTCGCGCTACGGAAGGTCCAAAGTTCTATTTTCCGGGAGCCATCTCCACCGTGTTAGTTGTTATCACAGTTTCATAGATATGAAAATGATGTGCGCTTACGTAAGCCACGATGAGCAAATATCGGGGCATGGATTTTGCACCGTTTGACACAACCCATCAAAGAAAAAGCATAGTTGCACTGGTTACAAGGGTAGGTTGACCTGGTGACTGTTAACAAGCGATCCTTTGACAAAATTTTCCAGCCTAAGTATGGAAAACTACGAAAATAGCGATTATAGTTACTATAACTATTATAACTATTATAACTATTATAACTATTATAGTTATTGTGATAGGCATAACCACTATTGTTACGGTGGAGTTATGGTATTAATTGTATTATTAAAAAAGTCTATAACTATGGACATAGGAAGTAAATCATTAATCATCAAAAGAATATGCGGCATAGCATTGATTGACAGAATCATTCAATAATTGGAAAGTGAAACAAACATCAATGCGGAGTATTATGTTGGGCTGTAGGATTTGCAGTGGATTGCAGTGGATTTAAGAAGCGGAAGTAATCAAAAGGGAAGCAGCCCATGCGGGTACCTGTTTGATTATTAGGTCTGAATCAAAAAATATGCTGGATGGCATAAATACTATTGTTTCTGTGGGTATTGTTAGGAGATTGTTGTTCAAACAAACTTGGTAGCACGTCAACCTTGGTACGAGGAACGTTTTGATCCTTGGATGCACCAAGAGAGTAGTTACCATGGTCAACATGGTGGTAGTCGCGTTTATCGAAGTCTTCTTCTTCATCTTCATCATCGGTCAACGATAATGAACGGCATAAACCAGGGACTTCAGCTTCAGGGTCGGCTGCAGCATCAACGTCAATAACAGGGGTATGCTTTAAATCAATTGGGGCCTTGAAGTCCTTGAAGTCCTTGAAGTTGTCGGGATGGTCTTCAAATCCAGTCTTCGAAAGTTGCTTGTAGGTAGCTTGGTGAATCTGAAGATCTTCTTCTTCTTCGTCGGAGAAGTAGTAGTAGTCGTCCTCGTCGGATTCAGAGAATTCACTGTCACTAGAGTCTTGGTAGCTGTAATCTATGTCTTCATCATCATCATAATCATCATCGTCATCACTGTCAGAACCAACTTCAAATTCAGTGACAGATGTACTCTCTTCTCTCTCTTCTCTGTGGACTGTGGGGATAGAAAACGTAACACTGGTGGAAGAAGCAGAAGCAGACATCTCTTGTTCCTTTTGCAAGATACTACGCTTGGCACTTTCTTCACTAATGTAGTCCATAAGGTTATCAAGCATGTTGGCTTGAACAACCAAGGACCTCAAGCTTGAACGAGGATTAGCAGCTTCTTTGGTGAGCTTGGACCGAACCTTGGATGCAAGAATGTACGATTGAGTAAAGGACATCGAACTGGAACTCATGGTAAGGATAGTAATACTTGGTAATTGTGTATCGACTCAATTGATTTGGTTTGACTTGATATGATTTTAATTTTATAAATCTGGAACAAACAATAGAAGGTGGTGATTAATGCCTATTTATAATTGAAAAAGGATTACTAACCTACGATACCGAAATACTGATTCACCGAGTATAAGTATGACAAATGAGATTTTTGGCTTGCTGCATGCGAAGAAAAAAGCAATTCCCAACCGTTTTGATATCCGCAACCGACTCCAAAGTCGGCCGCGTTTTTCGGCCGCTTTGCATTCCTAAAAAAAATCCCAAAAATAAAGAGGGCAACGAGCAATTAGTAAATGAGGCTGATCCAAAAGAATCCAGATGCGTTCCGGCATTTACATCAATCAATCCCTTGTTGTTATTAATATTTTAATATCTCGGATAATGTCCTTCCTTCAGGTTACCGAGACATCAAAGCGGACCGGTTTTGTTCACCTGTTGCCTTATCCGACTGGGACTGGGACTGTTCTTGTACAGAACTCCATCAAACTAGTTCACGCTCCCCTATGCATGATTACAATTCCTCTGATGGCCCTCACTCTCTGACTCAGTCTCTATTAATCAGCCGTACATTAGTCATACAAAACACACACACACACACACACACACACACCTTACAAATCATGGGTTCTAGATGAGCATTGTAAGCCCAGTAGTGCTTGCTTTCCGAGATCCATCCGAGACTGAAGGTTGTTGTTGGCGTAGTCTAAGTGTAAGTGACCCCCGTAGTAGATCACCATTTCGGCTACATGCCTGATGTAGATACAAGCACAAAGCATGCCGCTAAACCCCGTCGCTGAGAGTGTATGTATGTTTCCAGTCTGGCTTTTGGCTTTGTGTGTACTGCATACAAGCGGATGCTTCAACGGTTTTCAGCCGAATTTCTTGCGAGGGTAGACGGATTTTGACGGTTCCCGAACTGGTTTATCATCCGTGATCTGGGGTAAGGTTCCTGTCGTTTGTAGCTGGGATCCGAGTCATACGGATTTGCGTTGAAACATACCCCGTCCCCGATAGGACTTTGGACTATTGAGGATGATGATTCTCCTGTATCCATATCCCGTGGGACTCTACTACTCGTACCCGAGTACACCTCATGTCCTAAAGGGGAAATGGTATTGGTGACCTACATACTGCGTTCGCTAGTTGACATGAAAAAGTTTAAATTTGTCACGCACATGCGTGCCATCTTCACTACATAGTAGTTCCAGACCAACTCTATTGTTAAAGCCTAAATACCAAAGATATCATATCATATTAATCATATCATTAGCAATAGTAAAAGGGGAACAATCGTGCATGGGCTATAATTTACTTCCAGTTTCTTATATGGTAGAGCTAAAATACTTGCCTTGTAGTAGGCTGTAACTAGGTACCAAGCTTCGATGATATGTATGATTAGGCATTACTGATGACGTTTTTCTAGCATACAAAGGGTTCTCTTAGCCTGGCTGCTCATTGTTTCTAACCTAGAAACTGTCAAACCTGAAATTGATGCTTCTATACAAATATACGGAGACCTACACCTACCAGTTTGCATGATGTGGAGTTGAAAAATAATAAAAAAGAAAAATAAAGAACTTCTCAAGAGAATTCGACAGGTCTGATAACCATGCTCCTTCTTAATCTCTGGCTAGTCATATAAATGGCCATGAGCCTATGGTTGATATTAGAAAATATCGGGGCGTCGAGGGATCTATCTTTGCTGCACCAGACTAATGCAAACTAAACCGCAACTTTAGACATGGACAAGGTACGGCGTGAGAACATGGCCATGAAATTGAATTATTCTACCCAGTTCTTTTGCATATCTTTTGGCACTTAGTTCACAATCTAGAGGGAATTGGCTACTGCCAAAACCCACACTGCAATAGTATGACCAGGCTAGATTAAGCCCTTATCGTACCATATCTGGAACTAGGGATTTGTGGTTCATATTACACTTAGATATTAACTATTGTGATTAAAAATAATCGAAGAGTATAATTGCTCACATATATTCTAGATTTCTATATCCATTTGCGTCAAATATATAGCTGTGTATAGGGGTAATGGTGTCCACGGTTCAACATTTAAAGTATACACATTCCTTGATACAAGTACCAAGAAATGGCTTGCTATACGTGGGTTGAGTTGTCTTTTTTTATTTATTTTATTATTATCTTAATTGGCTGCAACAATTAGCGAGTCTATTTTCCGCATTTTTGAGCTACCATGATGCTAGGAAATTTTCTTCAGTCCATGGTTCATACTGGTTTTTGACTTGTATGCATTCACACTTGGCACACTTTGATCTGTGATAAGGTGGTGTCATTGGATACGATAGCACGGTTTCCTTAGGTATCAGAACCATGGCCCACTTGAGCCCACTTGATTCGCTGGAGATCGGATGTGGAATGAATGAATAGTTGAAACTACCGTATATTGCAAAAAAAAAAATAAAAAAAAATAGTATATTGAGGGGTGAAATTTCGATTTAGGGGCTTCTCCTGCCCTACCCAATTAATGCACGTATGCATGGTTCTACTGAATCTCTCTAAACTGAAATGCAAAATCTCAATTATAGTTTAGGTACTACACCCCCAAATTATAATTGAACTAAGCTGAGTACACCATCAACCCAGGGGCTCGCCAGCATGGAACTAATTACAATTCCCATCTCCACCTTCGTGTACAGACGTTCAAGCCCATGTAATCAATTTTTTGATATAATGTTTCACTATTATATCAAGCATTTAGGGTTCCTTTGAGTACAGTCATAGAGAATTGTTCAAGCAAATAACTGTTCTCCACTTCAAAGAGTCATGATCCTTTGGCCCTTTTGTTGGCGCAAATTCCAAATAGTCTGGGCTGGTCACTTCGCTCCACTTGTTTGCAGTTTAGGTTTAGATGGTTAGGAATTGCTCGCTTGGGTTGCCCCCGCCTGGTTAGTTCGTACTTTTTGTTAGATAATTAGTCTTTGTTTGGGCTTTTCTTTAATCGTGTATAGATCTGTGAGGCGGCAAAATCCCGGGGCCGAGTTGGTAAATTAATGATAAATAGTGGTACTATCATAATCATAGTGTAACCAGCTTGGTGCCACTTGGTGGTCTACAAAGTCAGCTAACGTTGTTCTCAAACCTTAATATTAGTCTGACTCGGGTTTCAAGTGTATGGTTTGATTTATGGTTTTCGATAAGACCCCAGCAAGCAGCAAGTTGTTTTTTAGGGGAGGTTCCAGAATTACCAAAGGATAAAAGGACCCTGTGGTGATGGCCAAAATCACAAGAGGGTTTTAACATTTGGGCTTTACTTGTGACTGCAAGACTGTAATTAAAGTCGTAATTCGGCATCAGTTTTACATGCAAATGACTGCAAGACCCCAATCTGCATCATATGGGGCATCACTGGTTAAGCCGTAGGAAATTTGCGCTTTTCTACGTATTTTTGGCTGATTTGCGCCTTCTGCCTTCCTTGTACCTCTCTAGACTTGAACCCTTATTCCCCGTTGTCCGTTGAAACCATGGTGGGGTCCAGCTGGAATTTGGCTGAACTATCGCCAGCCTAAAGCCTTGCGATTCGTACAGTTATTATGAATCAAGAACCAGAAGCATTGAATTTTTTATCTGATAAATACATCCCTTCCAGAACTGGAACTCGGTGGAAACGGATCTGATAGATATTGTTTATGCACGGTTGTTTCTAGAAATTTTACATTCCAAGAGGATATAATCTTGTTGCTTTTTGTTTTTCATTTCTCTTCTAACTGGGATCCTATAAACTAAGCTCGGTATGGATTCCGATTAACTTGAATCCGTTGGTTTGCGTCATAATTCACCTATCGAAAACTTAATTCAGGTGCTAATTAGTGAATTATAACGACTTCAAACCGCCTTGAAATACCGTCTAATGCCTTTTTTCTAATCTAAGGCTGACACTGATGCAATTTTTAGACATCTATGGCTTACTTTTACTTCAAATCGTTTGGCCTGGGCCCTAATTGGTTACGTCTTTGGGGGGTGCCTTACAGTGTGTCATACCTGGTACAGGATACAGCCACATTGGTGCGCTAGATACTACTTCTACTTGGTTCTACTTGGTGTGTTGTTCGTATATGAATTTTCAGTTCTGTATTACAGTCTTTTTTATTATACTTCATACCTCGAGTCGGATATATTCATACCCTCGGAAATAAATGGTTCATACCAGTGACCGGAATTGTTCATACTATATAGTTTATTATTTCAAACCTACTATAGACGAATAACTTATGGTAACTACTTCGACTGCCAGTACGATGGAATTTGGTTTTACTTAGATACTTAATTTCATCTATTTTGTTTGAAGCTCATCCATTTGAGTGGTAAAACACCACCAGAAATTAGTAGATTGTGACCGGAATTCCTGCCTCAATCTATGTGATCAGTATAAATATATGTATATAAGCATAATGGATATTAAGGCCAAGAAGTTTAAAAATGAGTATGTGGATGGTCTTGGGAATCGATTTGATCTAATGCTGGATGAAATGGTACTAGAGTCTGATAGATCTTCCTTAGATTATTGTACTAGTTATAGTGAGTTCAAGAGAATTAACAATTTAGTTGACGATGTGGAAATTGAGACTGATGTAGATATCAGTAGTGTAGAAGATACTAATATGATTTCGAAAATCAAGAGAGGACCTTACAGGTATTACCCTGATGCAGTCAAGGAGCGGGTTTGGCACTTGGTTATTGAAGAGGGATGCTCGGTTTATAGAGCTGCAAAATTAAATGATATCAGCTTACAAACTGCCTATACTTGGAAAAGAAATTGGAACAGAGAAGTGGTAGA